>JBBPCZ010072326.1:0-11970 GCA_037974445.1 Brycinus macrolepidotus | reverse complement strand
TGAAAGAGACCCCTGCCAGTATAGAATACCGGTGTCATGAAGTGTAAAGTGATTGTAAAGTGACCATTTGTCATACGCGAACACTCTACAGCAGAGAACACAGTGTGAACAGCACAAAATTCTTCCTCTGCATTTAACCCATTCACCAAGTGAACAAAGTGCCCGGGGAGCAGTGTGTGGGGACGGTTCCTTGCTCAAGGGTACCTCAGTGGTGCCATTAGCAGTCCTTGGATTCAAACCCATGACCTTCTGGTCACAGGGCCAATTCCCTAACCACTAGGGCACCAACTGCCCCAAAGGGTTGTACTTGGTCTGCAACAATGTTTAGATAGGTGGTATTTGTCAAAGCAACATTCACATGAATTTCAGGGCCCATGGTTCCCCAGCAGCGCATTGCCTAGAGCACCACACTGCTGAAGGCTTGATTTCCTCCCACAGTGCATCCTAGTGCCATCTCTTCCTCAAGTTAGCGATGCACATGCTCCTGGTCATCCATGATGTAAAACTTCTTCCATTGCTCCATGGTCCAGTTCTGATGCTCTTGTGCCTATTGTAAGTACTTTTGTGGTGGACAGAATCCTTTTTTTTTTAGATGCACTAACCTGCAAGGGTCACAGTTTAGCCTTTTGTCAATGTAGATCAGATCCTTACCTAATTTCCCAACACATCAACTTCAAGAACTAACTTGCTGCCTAATATATCCGACTCCTTGACAGGTGCTATAGCAGAACATAATCAATGTCATTTTTTTCTCCTGTAAGAGGTTTTAATGTTCTGGCTGATTGGTGGAGGATTTTGTTCTCACAAACTTTCCTCCTAAATCTAAATCAGCAAATAAATTTTGCATTGTTCAATACTGAGATAGGCTCACATCTACCACAGGGAGAGGAGGATAATATTCAGGAGCAAATTATCAGTCAAGTTGAACCTACTGACAAAAACATAGAGCTATGCACCCAGGTCACATGTTTACTAAGTTCATTTTCCCAATTGAAGGCCTGTGTTGGGGAGTCAGATGGCTTTGTCTTACCTTTGACATAAAACGAAAAAAAAAAAATCCCAATAAACAATATATGGAATTTAGCAACATAACAAAAAAGTGCTTAAATGGACAGTCCCCAAATGTTTTTTTAGAATACTTTTTGTTGTAATATGTTTACATCCTGCCTAGTCCCCGAGCCTCAGCATTATTGTATCCATTTCCCATGTTTGCCCTGCTGAAGTGTAAAGCACTGAGCCCTCGTCATAGTGTATGTGTTAGGGAGTGGATGTAGATTCACATGCTGGAATCACAATACCCAAAATATTAAGTAAAATACAGAAAAAATGGGGTCAAATCAGGGCCCCCAGGCTTATGCTCACTAATACTATTCAGATGTGTTGGGCAAGTTCAGTTTTGGGGGGAACATGAGTCTGTAAAACAAAGCATAGATGTGTTGAGATACACAAACACACATGCATGCTCAAAGAAAGACGGAGACCAGAAAAATGGCTTCCGGGTTGAGCTGGCTTTTGAAGAGGGGAAAGTAAACGAGGAAAAGGTGAGGGAAATTAACTGATACGTGGGGTACTTCAGTAAGGTGATGGGTGATGGTTAGCAATGAGGCAACTTATTGTACTTTGTACAACTATGCATGTGACAAATAAAGAATCTTGAATCTTTAGAGAAAGCCACAGAACAAGCTCCCAGTCCCACAGCTCTATCCAACACTTTGGAGACCACTGATGAGCATGTGCCTAGTTCCACTAGTTTTGGTGGACTACCCTCTCTTGGCAGGTTTGCTGTGGTGCCATAATCTTTCCATTTTCTAATAATGGTTTTAATTGTGCTCCTTGGGATGTTCAGGGTTTGGGATATTTTTTTATAACCCAAGCCTGATCTGTACTTCTCTCTAACTTTGTCTCTGACCTGTGTGGAGAGTTCCTTGGTCTTCATACTGTCACTTGCTTGGTGGTAACCCTTACTTAGTGGTGTTGCACTGGTGTTGACTCTGGGGGCTATCAGAACAGGTGTATATATACTGAGATCATTTGACACTTAATTAGTTAAATAAGATCCACCTGTGAGCAATCTAAGTGGCTTTTGAAGGTAATGATTGGGGCTTCAAAGCAAAGGGGGTGAAAACATATCCACGCACCACTTTTAGTTTTATATTTTTAAAAATTATTCAAAATAAGTTTTTTTTTCCTTTTACACTCAATTAATCTGACATGAACTGGCCTGATACACAGTCAAAGACAAGGAGAAAAGGGTTTGAGAGTACTCACGGTACTGTGGAAGCTGGGATAAGTAGGAAGTCAGCTCGGGCATAGGTAAACAATGACTGAGCAGTGAGTACATCCACATCCTTGTTTATATACCTTGTGACGCGCATCACTTCCGGGTCCTAGTGTGCATCACGTGACTGGTGGGCATGACAGTACCCCTCCCTCCAGGACCAGCACAAGACAGACCCGGCTGAGAGGATCCCCTGCGACGGTAATCAGCAATCAGGAACGGGTCGAGAATGAACCAGCCGGGGACCCAGGACCGCTCCTCAGGACCGTAACCCTCCCAGTCGACGAGGTACTGGGTGCCACGGCCCCAACGAGTCAAGAATCCGCCGCACCGTGAAAGCAGGACCACCATCAATGATGCGGGGGGTTGGGGGGGCGTGGCAGGATCCAGGGGAACTAAGGGAGAGAAGAAAACAGGTTTAAGTTGAGACATATGGAAGACAAGATGGATCAAGAGGGAGGCAGGCAGCTGGAGCCGGCAGGTAACAGGGTTAATCCAGTGAGTGATCTTGTAGGGCCCGATGAACCATGAGGTGAGCTTTTTGGATGTGAATGTTCCTGGTGGAGAGCCATACCCTGTCACCTATATGGAACAGTTGTCCCGGGGGGTGTCGGCGGCGATGTTGCTGGACGTAAATGGTGTTGGCCCAATGTATTGTGGTGCGAGCCTTCTGCCAGAGCCACCGACACCTGCGGACCAACTGCTGGGCTGACGGTACATCAACCTCTGGCTCCTGGTGTTCAAACATCGGAGGTTGGAAACCGTTGCATACCTCAAAAGGACTGAGCCCGGTGGCAGAGGAGGTGAGAAGATAGTGGGACAGCTCAGCCCAAATGAGGTAGCGGTCCCAAGAGTGCTGACGATCTGCGACGAAGCATCTGCGGAAGCGCTCCAGTTGTTGGTTGGTCCACTCCGCCTGACTGTTTGTCTGGGGGTGGTATCCGGAGGAGAGACTGAAGGACGAATCCATCAGGCGACAGAAGGCCTTCCAGAATCTGGCGGTGAACTGAGGCCCTCTGTCTGAGACGATGTCCCAGGGGGAACCCATGCAAATGGACTACATGCTCTAATATCAATTCGGCAGTGGTCTTGGCTGACGGGAGTCCAGCAAGTGCCGTCAGGTGAACAGCCTTGGAGAATCGGTCCACGATGGTGAGAATAGTGTCCTTACCTTCCGACTCCGGCAGGCCGGTGACAAAATCCATCGCAATGTGTGACCAGTGACGACAAGGGACTGGAAGAGGTTGGAGATCCCCCGAGACAGGTTGATTAGAAGACTTGGCCCTGGCGCACACTGCGCACGCCCAGACGAACTCTTTGACGTCTTCGAAGGCCCATTGAAGCAGGGTTAGGGTGCAACGGATCCCAGGGTGTCCAGGAATGGCTCCACTTCAGGGTCTCTGGCTGAAGAGTAGTTGGGACGAAGAGTCGTCCGGGCGGGACGCCTGCCGAAGGTCTGTCCCTGGTGGATGTGATCCTCCAGTTCCCAATGAAGTGGTGACAGAATGAGGTGAGATGGCAGGACAGGCGTGGGGTCCACCCGGGGAGCTTCGGCTTTGTGGTCCGTCCAGACCGTAAATGGGTCACCGCCGCCATGGAGCTAGTGATGCCATTCTTCCAGAGCCCACTTGATGGCCAACAGCTCACAGTCCCCTACTCCGTAATGTTGCTGAGTGGTGTTGAATTTTCTGAAGAAGAAACTGTATGGGTGCAGTTTCTGGTCTGGACCTCGCTGGGAGAGAATGACTGAAGTGGTTGCAGTGGTTCTTGGCAGGCTTGGTGAGAGAGGTAAGAGACGCTGCAACTGAACTGTAGCCCCGGATAAAGCGACAGTAGAAGTTAGCAAACCCCAGAAAGCGCTGGAGCTGCTTGAGCATCCTGGGTAGAGGCCAAGAACGCACAGCAGCCAGCTTCTGGGGATCCATGGCCACACCCTGAGGAGATATTACAAACCCCAAGAATGTGGTGGAGCGCTGGTGGAAAGTGCATTTCTCCAACTTACCCAACACGTGAGAGCAATGCTCAAGAGGTTGCTGGCCCATCAGCTGTTCTGTGTGTTCTTCAATGGTGCGGGAGTATATGAGTATGTCATCCAGGTATGCAAAAGCCCAACAGCCTAGCATGTCCCGCAGAACATCATTAATGAAGCTCTGAAAGACAGCTGGACTGTTGCAAAGGCCGAAGGGCATAACCAGCATCTCGTAATGACCAGTGGGGGTGATGAAGGTTGTTTTCCACTCATCGCCCTCTCTGATGCGGATGAGATTATAAGCACTCCTGAGATCCAGTTTGGTAAAGATGGATACACCAGAGAGAGCGTCCAGGGCAGTGTTAGTGAGTGGAAGAGGGTGACAGTTCCGGATGGTGATCTTGTTCAGCCCCCGATAGTCGATGCAGGGTCTTCCGCGGGGCGGTACCGTGCCTGGTAGGAGGTCGATGCCCAGGTCATAGGGGTGGTGAGGTGGCATCTTGATGGCACATCTCTTGCTGAATACCTCCACCAGGTCACGGTATGGGATGGGGATGGCCTCAGCGTTGATGTCGGGGGCCTCGGACTCCCTACAGCATGTCCCAGCTGTCGCCCGGAGAAAGAGTTCCTGACAGGTCGGTCCCATTGAAGGATCTTGTGCTTGGTCAAGGAGATGAGAGGGTCATGGAGAAGCAGCCAGGGGTGTCCAAAGAGAATGGGAGATGAATTGAGGGTGATGACCAGCAGTGAAATCTTCTCTTGATGCTCTTAGATAGTGAGGTGGAGAGGTTTGGTTTGGTGAGTGATGGGGCTGTTGGCAAGAGACCGACCATCCATGGCGGTGATGTTGATCGGCTGGGATAACGCCTCCAGTTCCACACCCAGTTGGGCAGCAAAAGCCTGGTCAATGAAGTTGCCTGATGCCTCCGCATCCACGAAGGCAGAGGTCATGACCCGTTGGTGGCCCAACTAAATGTGAATCTGGACCGTTAAACAAGAAACAGTCAGTGTTGTGGAGGAGACAGTGATATGACCAGGTGGGTGCCTCCCCCTATTCACCTGGTCTGACCATTTCCCAGCCAGAGAGGGCAGACAGCGCAATGGTGGTCAGGGAAGGTGCAATACGCACAGAGGCCTTTGCGATATCATCTGTCCCTCTCCTCAGGTGTCAGAGAGGCGTGCCCTAACTGCATGGGTTTCCTGGTTCCTGAGTGGTCCACTGGACGAGGTGGAGATCTGACGGGTGCTGGTTTGGGAGCTGGGGATGGTCTGGTCCAGGCCGCTGGCGGCAGGGTACAAGGGGCCGGCCTCAGGCGTGAGCTGATGCGTTGGTCGATCCGTAGACAAAATTAGATTAGGCCCTCTGTGGTCTCTGGAAGCTCACGCCTGGCAAGTTTGTCCTTCACACGGGGGGCCAACCCCTTGTAGAAGACCGTCCGAAGAGCTGGGTCACCCCAGTTAGTTTGCACAGATAACATGTGAAATTCAGTTGCATAACGACTTACCGAACGGTCTCCCTGCCACAGATGGTATAAGCGGAAGTTGGTCTCCACTTCGCTGTCCGGGTGGTAAAAGGCGGTCCTGAGCTGAGTGGTGAAGGCTGGATATGAGTGAGTGAAGTCATGATCCGCTCTCAGGACCGCCATGGCCCACTATGCTGCCTGCCCAGTGAGGAAGGAAGTGCGATGCGTGCTCGGTCAGTGTTGTATCTCGGTCAGTGGGTTGGAGCTCAAAGACAAGATTAACATTGGTTAGGAACACATCGCACTTCTCGTCTACACGATTCCATTTATCGGGGAGTGCAATCTTAGGTTCAGGAGGAGGGGAAGAGTGTGAGTTACGTGTCTGGTGGGCGTGACATAATCTGTAGTTTCTTTTGTAGGTCTATCACTTAAAATCAAATTGAAAATCCATTTAAATTCCAGGTTGTAACGAAACAAAATAGAGAGAAGGGGGGTGAATACTTTTTCAAGGCACTGTATATATATATATATATTGTAAGGGGAGGGGGCAGAGTACCCTTACAGGCCCGCAGGACTGACCATGGGGCTCCTCCTTTTACGAGAGCCAGCTGAGCTGCGTTAAGGGAGGACCCAGGACTCTTTAAAACACGGGCTCTCTGGTAGAGTAAAAGGAGGAGAGGAAGGAAAAAGAGACTGGAGAGAGTGACCAGAGACAGCTGAGACAGAGAGGGAGGTAGAGTGGAAAGCCTGTGCTAAAGTTTCAGCCCAGAGTGCTTTTGTTTATGGTTTTGTGAAACTGATATGTCTTTTGTTTAAATAAAAACTCAGCTGTGCACTCGCTCCGGTGTTTCTGGGTGTACGTTTAGCCCTCCCAGGCTGTGGGTGGTGGCCATTCCCCAGGTCTCGCGCCACAATATATATATATATATATATATATATATATATATGTACACACACACACACACACACGTGTGTGTACATACACACAAACAGATATATATTTATATTTATGTAGTATTTGAATAGTGTACTTTTTCTATTATACTATTTATTTTTATACTATTATATTATACTTTTATTCTATTGGTTATGTTGCTTCTACTGTCTTCTTTTGTACTATCCACTTTGCTGCCATAACAATGCAAATGCAAATAAAGGGTTATCTCTTATCTTATTTACCAGATTTAAATTAGGTATATTTTTGTGTCAGACAACGGTCAGATTGTAGTGATTTCTGGTCTAGAAGTTTATATTTCTGTTAGATTAATGTCCTTACTTGAAATATGAGTAGCTATTTTGTCCCTTCTTTATGATTCAGGATCATTACATACAGGATGAGTGGTGAGGAAGTCTACAATAATGATCTGCAGCCACAGTCATAGTTACTGATTTTACACAGAGTGAATAAAGCATCAGGGTATGCTGACCTTGTAGATGCATGTAACAGGCTGCCATACTTTAAGTGACTGGCCATTAGTTTGGGAGTTATTTCTGCTCCTGCAACCTATATTTACTATGTCTCAATCTACCACCTCCCCAAGTAGCCATCTAATAGAATAGAGCTATTAGAATGGCTCTTTGATGAGATCACCAGGAGATCAGCTCTGTGTAACATATCAGTGGCCTTCAACAGACGGTATTAATGTGGTGGGCTTAACAATAAACTTGCCTGGAGATGTATATGTAATGCATATGTAATAATTTTTAAAATGAAAATTTGTGATGATCTTTCAGACATATACTTAAAAGGAAGAAAAAAAGTTTATTGTTATCAAGGTGTGCAGAACGGACCTTCTCCTTATGGGTAATTAGCAAACATTAAGCTTGATAAGCCTTAGTTATTATTTTTTTCACAGCTTTGGTTTCAGGAGTGCTTGAAGCTTCATAGTTGTTTGAGGTATCATTCTTCACAGACTTAGATTGATGTCTTGCCACTTTGAAAATGATTAAATACAGGATCACTGTATTAGGGGCTAGAAATGAGACCACCTGGTCAGTGATCACCCAGGAATATTTTAGGACTGTCTTACACTCCCCATAATGCCTAGTGGATATCTGAAACTGAATAAGTATGTCATTAAAGTACAAAAAACGTGGTGACCTAAAATAGACATAAAAACCAGCCCAGAATGATGAACAATGTGGCTTTAGAAACTGTGACTCTGGTACATTGCTGAGTGTGACCCTCTGCTTTATTTCAACAGTCAATTGCAGAGAAAGGCTACAGAGAGATGCTGTCACTGTGACAAAACTGATCAGTGTATAAACATCCTTTCAGCGGTTCGAGCATGAAGAGAAGCTTTAAGCCTCAATCTTGTGAATTCAGCTAAATTCCATGTCAGGTGAACAATGGCATAGCAGCCTGCAAGAAGTGGATTCATTGGCTGTCATCAAGAGAAATCAGTTATGGAATATTCAGAATTTACTGAATTCTTACATAATTATGGAATATCAGTCACAGCTTTCATTTACAATGAAAAGTAACATACTGCAGAAGTACACAGTTTGAGGAATTTCTAACAATAATAACAACAGTGAGTACATCCACACTTTATAAGCACCATTGTTTTAGTACTTTGTGATGAGTCCTACTGTGTGATTACTGCGACTATGTACATTTGTTGCATCAGTTATTCATTTTTCTTTGCTACTGATTTGAGTCCAATATGTCCAGTTCTGTCCTGTGTCCAATATGTCTTTTTATTCTTGTAATAACTGTTCAAATGACCATAGCAACAGCAACATTCTTTGTTGTCTTGGGTTTCATCATACCCTTAATCCATGAACAAATCTGTAAACAGCTGTTTTAACAAATAAAAGGGACTTGGATATCTGCAGATGACCACTGTAGTTAAGGGTGGATTATTTAGTGACTGTATTGACCAGCAAAATCAAACAATGCACTGAAATCAGTAGATTTTAAAGGGATTATCTAGAGCATATATAAGATATAAGGGAGATGCCTATAGTTATGATATATGAGACGTGCCTACACATATACTACAAAGTATAGATATGAATTTTATGCATTTTGATACAGACACAGAAGTGCAAGTGGACTAACATCTTAAAAGGACTGAAATATTCAACATGTGATAAGATACTTAACTGATGCTCTGAACCATGAATAGAAAATGGCATACATTAGTGGATTCACAGAAGAGTTCATGTATATGAGCCACGTGAATGCAGTCCACACCATTGATGCAGAACTCATGCTTTCTACTGAAAGAGAGCTTAAATAAAATGGTATCCAGCAAGCCAGATAAACAAAAATCACTATGCCTAATCTTTTTGCTGCTTTGATTTCAGAAAAGCTTGAAGTTTGAGGTCCACGTTTGTGTGGGGCATTGTTCCTCACAGCTCTGACAGCTTTAGCTTGACGTCTTGCCACTTTAAAAATGATTGAATACAAGACTAGTATAACAGAGCAAGGGCCTACAAATGAGACCACTAGGTCAACAATCACCCAGCCATACTTTATGACCAATACACACTCTCCATAGCATCTAGCGGATGTCTGAGACCGATTAAAATTATCATTAAAGTACAAGGTTATGGTGACATAGAATATAGCAGAAAACCAGCCAACAGTTATGAGCAGTGTGGTTTTACAAACTGTAATTTTAGTGGAGTAAACCAGAGGCTCACAGATGGCAATGTACTGATCAACTGCAATGAAAACCAGACTACAGAGAGATGCTGAGGAGGAGATGCCATTGATCACTGGGAAAATAGAGCAGGCTACTTCTCCAAGATACCAACAGGAGTGTGTCAGACCCATTATATTCACAGGCATAATAAACAGTCCTACGAGAAGATCTGCCACCGCTAGAGAGATAATAAGGAGGTTGGTTGGAGTGTGGAGCTGCTTGAAATGAGAAATAGATATGATCACCAGTAGGTTCAAAAACACAGTGCAAACAGATACACACGAGAGAAAAACTGACAAAAACATATATCCAGATCCTGTTTGGACCTCTTTTCTGCAAGATGAGTTGTTGTCAGGAAAGCAGTACTGAACTGTGATGTTTAGCTGATTCTCAATGTTATCCATCTGTATCAGACACAGATCTGCCTGTTTGAAATGATCCGTCTGTGGCGTTCTGTCGTACAAAACTGCATTTTTGCCTTCTTGGCATTTTACTTTAAATCTAAGCCTAAATCCTCCCACTGACATCTGAGTGGCTAGTTTGATGGCCTTGCACTGATAATGCATCTAATATTCATGATTTCATCATCATGTACAGTGTTGACAAGCTGAAAATAGAGGGAGGAGGGAATGTACAACAATAATCTACAGCTAAAGTCATAGGGAATATCAGTCAGTCAGTAAATACTATTCAAAGTTCACAGAGTAATTGGTGTTACCTGACACCAAATGCAAAGAAAAATCTAATATCTCATCTGTGAGTTACTGGTGAATTGATAGCCCAGCCCAAAAGGTTTTGTTGTCAAAAACAACAATTCAAACTCCAAAACCTTTAAGATCTTGTGATACATACAGTGAGATGCATACAGTGCACATATCCACTATGGGAAAGTGAGATGCATACAGTGAGATGCATACAGTGCACATATCCACTATGGGAAACGTCAAGAATAGCTCCTCGTGGCTCAACATAGCTCTCCGATTGGACTGTTGCATGTACTACTGTGACGGTTACTGTTTCGGCGCGGCCACCATCATGTCAGCATCACGTCCAGGGAAGCAGAAACCGCCCATAAACGTAGATAATAAAGGCACGGACTCCTCAGATGCGCTCCAACTTGCAGCTTTATTTCTCTCACCCAGCGTGCGTGCGTGTATGTGGTGAACTTGCTACGCCTGCACGTCACATCATTCATTAACACTTGAAACAAGCAAAAGCAGACTGTGATCGTATAGTGGCTATTCAACTTTCATACACTACACTCACATCATTAGTGAGAGGAGCTTTTTATCTGATTAGAAAGAAGTTAATACAACAAAATCAAAATCAAAACAAGAGAAGAATACACAATACGCACTTGCACAAAACATGTACATGTAAGCCCCGAGGGAGTCATCTGGACTACCATATCAGTCTAAACAATAAATACATAAGAAAACGATATACCAATACCGACATAACACTTGATGCTAAGCTACGCTACGACGTGTTGCATTGCGTCTAAAATCTCATAACACCTCATTCTGAGATATACACATTTACAGTATGCACACTTTTGTAGCTTACACTCATCTGCATGTTATATAAAGGTAATAGCTTAGACAGAGTCATTTTCTGACCTACCTCGCACAGCGTGCGTGCGTGTATGTGGTGAACTTGCTACGCCTGCACGTCACACAGTGCTTGGTGGCCAAACATATCCCTCTGCGCGGTGAACAATCAATTAGTGCGTACAGTGCGTTCTCTTTAGTGCTCAAAACATGAGAGTGACGTAAATAGTTGTGAATTCCAACAAAATTATTTTTATTTTCATTTTATTTACATGACACTTATTCCTTGTCTGTTACACTACCATGTACTGGATGAAAAACCAATAGCAACTATCAATATTACACACAACATACCCCCACATTCAGTGTTGGAGCTTGTTATTCAAAATTCATCTGCTCATATGTTTTCCACTCTCCATTGCATCCCATGATATTAAGCTAACAGTGGTTACTGTGGGCAGCTGGTAGCCTAGTGGTTAGGGCATTCGGCCTGCAATCAGAAAGTCATGGGTCGATTCCCAAGACTGCTAAGCACCTCTGAGGAACCCTTGAGCAAGGTACCGTCCCCACTCACTGCTCCCTGGGCACTGTGTTCCTGGCTGCCTGCTGCTTCACTTGGTGAATGGGTTAAATGCAGAGGAAGAATTTCATGCTGTACACACTGTGTGCTGTGGTGTGATCACATATGACAGAATGGTCACTTTCAGCTTCCACCAGTTTATAAACTCTATATACACCAGACATGGCTGTCATTCCCAACTGTTTCAGTGACCACCAGGAGATGTGTAGTAAGAAAAGGCCATGCCTCCCTCGTTTATGTTTACGGTATTTAGCAACCGCTCTTATGTGTCTTTGTGTGTTGTGGCAGTCATCACATAAGCAGTTTCCTGCAGGATCAATAAAGTTTTCTGATTCTGATTATCCAGAGCGACGTACATCAATCGCTCTCCACAAACCATTGGACTGTGCAATGTTTACGGCATTTACGTTTACGGCATTTAGCAGACACTCTTATCCAGAGCAACGTACATCAGTGCTTTAGTAATCCACATCTGTT
>JBBPCZ010072294.1:0-11975 GCA_037974445.1 Brycinus macrolepidotus | reverse complement strand
GAGTGTATCATTTCACTGTTAAAAGAAAGACCAGACTGCCAGTTGAAGTCTTAGTATTTTGACTTTCAGACATTGGTGAAGTTCTTGTGTTATTGATTGTCATTATTAGTGCATAATGGATATAGAGAATTGTATTTAAAACAATTCACCAAAATCTGTTGTATGTAAGCGATACTGTTTTAGTTATTGTTTCCTTGTGTATCTGTATTAGTTTATATGGCGGACGCGGTGACGTATCGTGTCAACTGGAGAACACAGTGAATGCGGCGTCTATCTATATATGTCTATGGTGGCTACTTTGCGTCTTCTTGAAGCCCGCGCATCTCGCAATGATAGAGTTCCGGGGCACAGAGCTGACACTCAAAAACCTGCTGGCAAATGAGGCGAAGCCCCGCCTACACGAGAGATCTGTGCCAGAAGTCCAGCTGAATCCTCGGGCAGCGTAAATGTAAAAGGGGTGGAGTCACTGAAAAGCCAGCAGTGAAACTGAAAAAACAAGCAGCGAAACTGAAAAAACAAGCAGCGAAACTGAAAAAAGTATGTTGTCAAAATTTCATTTTACACTTTAACATCTTATTTTTTTTGATATTAGGAAAGTTTTGTTTGAAACTTTTGGCACAAATCTGATTCCATAAAAAAAAACTAAATTAATAATATAAAATAATAAACATCAAAAATTTCATTCAATTTACTTTGACTTCCAGTGTGCAGTATCATGTAGAGTTAAAGAACAATTTTGTCAGAAGACTGAAATTATTACTTTTTTGACTGAAACTAAGTGTTAAAAAAATTGTGTTGATGTCTGAAGGTATGTAACTGCTGACTTTTCAATGTACTGTCAGTTACAGTGCGCTAACCCCAGGCGATCTATACCATGCCTGAGCAGTTTTCTTTTGACTGTTGTTGTCGCTCTGTACTGTACCTGGGTGGCTGGAAGAGGGTTTGTGCATGGTTCAGCTGGGCTCATTCACATTATACATAGTGTGCATGGTCATGTTATGCGTAGTATGAGTGCAAACATGCCAGCAAAGGGATGACTATAGTCTATGGCAGAGGTGCAGTATTTGCTGGAAATTTGGGTAGAGAAGAGAATACAGGAGCAACTGGACATAGCACACAAGAACTCAGAGATATTAAGTAAAATTTGCGATTGTCTTTATGCTTGTAGATGTCAAAGAACCATTGTATGAAGTTGTTACAAGCTGAAAAACCTGTAGGTTCAGTGCCTGACGGTATGGGATGCATGTCATAAATCTGGCAGCTCAGTGGATGAAAATGAAAAGGCGGTTAGTGATGATATAAGCATGCTTGGATCTGAAACAGTAAGAGCAATGTGAGTGCGGAGGTGTGGGGAGGGGGCACAGTCGTGCTCAGGTGTGGTACAAGACTACCAGGCTTAGTGTGAGTACCTTTTAAGTTTAATATAAATGCTGCTTTTTCGTGTTTGTTACACTTAATTGTTTAGATTTTCAAATAACATTTTATATAAGACAAAGACAACCAGAGTAAATACCCACTATAGTTTCTAAGTTTTTATTTCATGAAAATTGTAAAAATGAATGATTTTTTTTTTCCCCTATCAGAGTTATTGAAGGATTAAAAGTCTTTTTCTGGAAAAACAATATTTTTAATAAAGAACCAAAGTTAGTTTTCTTATTAGGGATCTATTAGACTAGACGCAGCCAGGCTTGATTACTGCCAGCTGATAAATCTATACGTCACCACAACTTTTCCAGCAATGTGAGAAAGTTCCTGAAATATATTAGTATGGAAAGGGTAACAAAGCTATTTCTAAGTCAGACACAAAGACAGTGTGATTACAGAGTATCCGCGGATCCTTAAAAAGCCTTAAATTAGATTTTTAAGGATTTTTAAGGATACATATCTTTTAAAAATGACTAGTAATCTTTAAATCAGAGTTCAAAGGTCTTAAAATACCACAGACCCAATAAACAAGATTGCTATATTTTTTTCTGGTAATCTCTAGAGAATTTGGCGAATTTCTAATGGATGTTTTGCATTTTTGTGTATGAGATCGAAAATGAGAAGCTGTGGCAGGTCCCTAAGCCGGCACACCCAAAAACCCTCCAATGAAAGTAATTTAAGGAATATTTGCAAAGAAGTCTGGCAGAATTCCTCCACAGTGTTATGAAGTACTGATCATCAGTTAAATAAAGAGTTCACGTGATAGCCTACAGGTGTTGCAAGACTTATTTTTTCCTACAGTAGTGGACCAACAGAAAGGGAACTCAGTTCTTTTCATGTTCACAGTTTGAGTTCATTTGAAAGGGGACCCGGTTCTCTTTTTGGTCCACTTCAGCTCAGATGGGACCTCAGTTCTTTTTCTGTTCAGACTTTAGTTCCTCATCCTACCTGCCGCCGCTGTTTCTTCACGTTCCCCATTCTTGGGAATTTTTTTCTGCATAAGAGTAGATGGTTAACAGCTCTATCAAACTTAAACATTTTCCACAAAGATCTATGCTACTATTTTTCTTCACTGAAATTAATGGAGAGCAAGAATGCTTTGAGGCTACACAACTTGGTAGAGAAACTTGATCTTGAGATGAATCTCTACCAAGTTTTATAGCCTCAAAGCATTCTTGCTCTCCATCAGTTTCAGTGAAGAATAGTAGCATAGATCTTTGTGGAAAATGCAGAAGTTTGATAGAGTTTTTAACCATCTACTCTTATGTAAAAAAAATTCCCAAGAATGGGGAATGTGAAGAAACAGCGGCGGCAGGTTGGATGAGGAACTAAAGTATGAACAGAAAAAGAACTGAGGCCCTATCTGAGCTGAAGTGGACCAGAAAGAGAACCGGGTCCCCTTTCAAATGAACTCACACCAACAAGTGTGAAAACACCCTGAGAGTTCATTTGAAACGGGACTCGGTTCTCTTTCTGGTCCACTTCAGCTCAGATGGGGCCTCAGTTCTTTTTCTGTTCATACTTAATTCCTATGGAGCTCTCAGACCTTTACTGTTTGGATTCTGGGAAGTTTTCACTTCGAACAAGATGGCTGCTGCTATACTTGTCTTCATGTGGTGGCTGTTGAAAATAGCCCACAGACACAAGGAAAATCAAACTACGACAATTATATTTGAGCACAAAAAATTACTAAGGAGACTGAAAAGGAGACGGGCACGGAGAAGAAGAATTTTTCAGCAACAAGATAAACAGATCAGGCAATATCTGATGCTTCTACCTATGCTTGGGACACTGCAGCTCTTACCTGAAAGGTATGTATTGCATATTTGCACGCCTATTCTTACACAACAACTATCAGCATCCTCATAAATCTAATGAACAGAAGTATAAAAACTATACTATAAACATGACCTCATTTTGTTTTTGTTCCTTTTTTCAAATAGGCATACTAATTTAAGTTTACTTGAATTCTGAATCTATGTTAACAGATCATGCTGGACAAAGCCTACGTCTCGTATCTGGTTGGGAGAGCACAAGTGCCGGGACTGACACTGACTGGCGTCGGAATTTCAGAATGGGGAGGGAAACATTCCTTTTCCTCTGCCAACAGCTGAGACCTTGTCTTGTACAGGACAGACCTCAGAATAGGATACCTTTGACAGTGGAGAACCGCATTGCTGTTACGTTATGGAGGCAATCTACTAACATAGAATACCGTTCTCTCTCACACCTCTTTGGTATAGGAGTCTCCACTGTGGGCATGTTAATCCATGAAACAGTCTCTGCTATTGTACATGTACTCAAATCACGCTTCATCGAAGTCCCACAAGGAACTGATTTGAGGGGCATTATTAATGGATTCAGGGATAGATGGGGTTTTCCTCAGTGTGCTGGGGCTATTGATGGCACACATGTGCCCATCATAGCCCTACACATCAACAAAGCAGATTATTACAACCGTAAGGGCCATTATTCTGTAACACTCCAGGCTGTAGTTTACCATAAATTACAATTTTGGGACATAAATGTCGGTTGGGCTGGGAAAGTACATGATGCGAGACTATTTGCAAATTCGACACTGTTCCAGAGAGGCCAGTCTGGAACACTTTTCCCACCATGGACTGAGGAATTCCAGGGGGCTACTGTCCCTCTATCAGTAATTGGTGATGCAGCATATCCACTGCTGTCATGGGTCCAGAACCCATATCCTGAAGGACAGGTCATAACACAACATCAGCGAGAGTTTAATTACAAACTAAGTCGAGCTAGAATGTGTGTAGAAGGAGCTTTTGGCAGATTTAAAGCCCGCTGGCATCGCTTACTCAAAAGAAATGATCGCAATGTCAAGATCATTAATCAGGTGGTGACAGCTTGTTGCATATTGCACAACATATGTGAAAGCCAAGGGGATGAGTTGGAGGCAGATCTTCTAGAAAATGTGGCTGATGAAGGTGAGATGGACGTGGAAGAGGAAGGACCTATACATGACCATGGCAGTGGACATGACACGTGTAGGGTATTGACTATGTATTTCGCTCAACTCTGAAACAATAATGGCCTTCACAGCACTGTCTTTTGTCAGCAGGTCTAAAATACCATGGGGGAGTAATGTAGTCAATTTTTTCCTTAAAATGTTTGAAAACAAGGTCTATTTTTTCAGTTATTATACCATTCCTGTACGTCAGGCTATACAGTTCTTTACCCTAATATTTTCCCTTGATTTATTTGGTTAAATGTGTCCCATCTTCTTAACTCTAAAAGCCTGTACAAGAGCATACAGCTGGAGAATTTGTCAATGTTAATTTTTGAGAATTTATACACCGTAAAGGTACCTGAGGATCAGTTGCATTAAAAGAAAGCATTTAGACTGTTGAGTTATCCTTTTCATATTCAGTTTGTGTAAGTGTATGTTTTATTTTGTTAAAAATTAGGAAAACATTACAGTTGGAGTGATTACACCCTTCCTATACTTCAGACTGCTAACTTCTGTGCAGTTTATTTATCTATTGTTGAATAAAAAACATCTTTCAAAACCTTGGATTAACAGTCTTTATTGCTATACTGTAATGTGTACAAATTAAACCAAATGTAGGCACTTTCACTTGTGACAGAACGTAGAGTTGCCTTACTTTAAAACGAACAGTAAACAAGTAACCACCTAGGATTAACAGGTAGAAGTTAGGCTATACGCTAAGCCGAAACTAAAAAAAAGTGCATTGCTCATAAAAGGACAAAAATGTTTGGTCCCTTTTTTACAATTGTAATATCAATGTTTACAAAAGAAAGAAAAAGGCTAATCAGCTGAAGAGGATTTTTGCTTTTTCGTCGGGGTTTCCAAAAAGTTTACTTTTTGGAAAAAAAAAAAAAAAAAAAAAAAAGTAAAAAAAAAAAAAAGAATAATGTCAAAAGGCATCAGAACATGGACAATGGAACATTAAACTCTTAAACTAAATGCTCATTTTTTTTGTATGGCTGAAATGCACATTAGTTTGACTTATTCAGTTCATGCAACACAGATGAGAGTAGCCGATCATCAGTTGGTCTACTCGGTGCAGAGGTGTGCTGACCATAGCCGGAAGCTGTAGTGTTTGACTGATGTAAGGGGGTAAGAGTGTGAAACCATGGTTCCTCTGGTAGATAGCTGAAGGAGACTGTTTGGTCAGGATAAGATGGTGCACAGTAGGCTGGTGCACTGTGTGCCGCAACACTGCTTATCACTTGGGTGACCATGCACATCGTGGCCTGGTCACTTTCCATCTGTGCTTGTCGCCGCCTTTCTTCCATTTCTGTGTGGAGCTCATGCTCTAATTCCATCTCTCTGCAAAGACGATCGTCTTCCTTGAGCATAAACAGCTCATGGTCTCGCCGTTGTTGCTCAATCACTGATGATATTAGGGTGGTTATTTCCTTCACACTGCTCTTCTTGACAGTACTTGCTTTTGGACTACCAGTGGTGTGAGTGATTACTGTGGATGTGGTAGGTGGTTTACTGCTCACTTCATCTAGAGAATCTGAAGTGTTGGAGGTGCTTGCCGCTTCTCCATCTTCTGGATCATTGTTGGTGAAATCACCAGAACTGCTCTCTATGTCTGAAGTAGAAAGATACATGTTTCTGTATTACTAGCCTGCAACTACTGTAGCCTATGCATGTTTGTATGAGAAACAACTTACCTTCATCAACACTCACACCTTCAATTAAATTTTTTGGGTTGGCACAAGCGCTTCCATAGAGAATACTGTCCAGTTGGTCATAAAATGGACACGTGTCTTTAACGTCCACCGATTCACCACTTCTTCTTATTTTGTCACGCGTAGCAAAGTACTTTTGGCACATTTTTTTTTTACTGTGACGCAGAACTGCAGTGCGGTCCTCGGGAATCCTCTAGCTTTCATGCCAGCTACAAACTGCAGGAACACCTTTGCATTCCTGTATGTTGTAGATAGTTGACGTTTTATGTTCTCTTCGGTCCATATTTCCAGAAGTGCGGTAGTCTCCTCTTTGGACCACACTATTCCCCGTCCAACACTTGCTGCCATTTTTTCTTGTAGTTTCCCGGGGCTGTACCATGTGATCTGCCTACGGCAAGGCTAGAGGTGCAAAAATTGTTGAAGCGAACCAGGAGCGCTCTCGTCCTCTTAGAGCTTCAAGCACCGCTCGTCTCGAACCTCCGTTGCTCAAAAGAAGAGGAAGACATTCATCAAGACTCTTTTCAGTCTTGGCCCCCCAGTGGTGGAATGAACTCCCTCTTGCAATCAGATCTGCGGAGTCCCTCGCTGTCTTCAAGCGTTGTCTGAAGACCCGCCTCTTCAAGGAGCATCTTGGGTTTGTTAAGGTGTGCAACTTAGCTAGTAGTAACTTAGTCAAAAGCAGATGTTGATTTAAGTTTAAGCTTTACAGGTATGAAGAACAGATGTCTATTACTTAAGCACTGATGTACGTCGCTCTGGATAAGAGCGTCTGCTAAATAACGTAAACGTGTTCAGTTAAACGAACCGTGCCGCGGACTTAAAGCGACAATACAACATTTGCCAGATTTGACCACATTATTACCTTGTTCTTCTGGTGGCTTGATCTTTTACGTAGCTTATAATTGATTTAGCCAACTACATTATAACAACCATAACAGTGTCCACAAAGACACGGGAGCCTTTTTTGACCGTTTGGTCATTGTGGTGGCCATTCGTCAGATGACGAATCACATAATATTCATGAGTGGTTTGTGAGGGGCTCTAAGGGAACCATGACCTAGTGTAAAACTCTTGAGCAGACCTGGTCTGGATGGGGTCTCAGTGGTCCCTCAGAAGGTGGTTTTATGTAACTTTCCTGATGTTAACTCACATCAGAACACAGTGAATGTGGAAAAAGTGAGTCTGCTTTAATCTTTCCTGAGGCTCACACGTACATTTATTGCAAATCAGGCAGCTTTCTCTGCAACTCAAAACGCTTTCCATTGTTGTTTTTCGCAACATGTGCAAACCCCAGTTTCCAAATTAGTGATAATCCTTCACATCTGAGAGAATGTGTAAAGTTTACTTGCTGTTATGTTCTAACCCCCTCAAAGGTTCAGATTTTTTTTCATATGTTTCACAGGGCAGTTTCATTTCAGTGCTTGTAGTTCATATTTATTTCATTAGTACATAACACAAAATGCAGAAGTCAAGGCTGCATTTTGGGTGCAATCTGCGCAGAGCTGTGGATTTGAGTGTAAAAGCAAAGAGGTGCAAGACAGAAAGTACTTGTGAATAGATAAATCTTTAGTGTGTCAGCAGACAATAGTCACAACCAAATGAAGAGAAGGGGGAGACTGAGTTTTTATGCAAATTATAAAGCAGTGGGGGTTGGCAATATAACTGCTGTCCTGCTGAAATACCCCACAGTATGGAAATATCCTGGGGATTATCAGTACTTTTAGAGTGAACAACTACATGCATCGAACTAGATTAAGATCAGTTATAGAGCCCCTGCAAAAACCTTGTGGTGACTGTTCCTTCTTAAATAGATTATATTTACAATTTTTATTTAGGAAATAAATATTGTTGTTTTTTTTTGTAAGTTACTTCTTTCTCTCAGTACGTCTGTCTGTATGACTCACTCCTTTCTTTTCACTACATTTCGTAGCTGGCTTAACCAGGTAAGTTTCTTCTTCACCCTTTCTTCTACATCTATTCTTTCTCTCTTTCTCTCTGTCTCTCTCTTGCACTGTGCTTCTTTTTCTGTCTTTATATACAGTAAGTGTTTTGGTTATTCTGTCTTCTGCTCTACTCTCTTACACACATCATCACATTCTCACTTTTTCTCCCTTGTGTCGATCTCTCTATCTCTCCCTGTCGGAAGTGAGTGAGTGACGATGTGAGAGCTGGCGCTGGTGCGTGAGTGCGCTATTTATATTCTCTCTTTCTTTCCACTTTTTTCCCCTCTGTGTTTGGGTTTGAGTTGGTGGTGGTGGTGGTTTGTGTGGGGTGTTTGGGTGGTGGTAGAGTCTTGGTGTTTAGGGCTTTTGCCTGAAATATTTTTGCCAGCCGCCATGGCGCCTTTGAGGAAAAGTGTGTTTGATCAGCTTTCGAGCTGGCATGGCGTTAAAGTAGTCCCTGAGGGGACCTACTCAGAGGAGAAGTGTGTTTTGGCTCTGGGTGAAGTTGTGGGAGGTGATAGTACTGTGTCCGTGTTGAGAATGAATGGTGCTCTGGTGATTTTCTTAAACGGTTTGGAGAAAGTAAACACGGTGGAGCGGGGTTGTGTTACAGGACACCTTTATGCTCATATTACTTCTCATGCATCCAGCTCTCAAAGTAACATTATCAAATGCCCCACCCTTTATTAAAGATGAGCTTTTGCTCGCAGAACTGGCCCATTATAGCCAGTTTGTGTCCCAGATGAAAAAGATCCCCTCGGCTGTCTATCTCCCCTGCGTAAACATGTGGGGGTTTTTTGCCGCCGGGTGTATATGGTGTTAAAAAGTGGTGATGAGCTGAATGGAGCTGTCAGGAGGACAATGCAGGGGCCAGACTGAGTGCAGAAGTGTCCCGGGGAGACAGTGTAAGTTCAGAAACACAGTGGCGGTGAAGCCAGTGTGGCAGCTGTCACTGCAGAGCTCTCTTTTGTAGCAGAAGAGGCCTGTTTTACAGCCCCTTCTGGGAAGTTTAAAGAGGCTAAGTCTGGGGAGAATAAAGGGAAAACCACAGTGTGTGACTGGGGCAAGGGGTGAGAAGTACGATGAAGGTGAAGCAGGATGTAGCATGGTGGACAAGTCTGATTCGGATCTGCCTGAGGCTAGGAGCAGGCCCAGCCATAGGAGTGCATATTAATTCCTCAAAATAAGGTCATTCCTTCAACAGACCAAAAATATGAAGGATGTTGTGGTACAAGACTGATTTCCTGACCGGAGATTCATCTATAGTGTTCAGTCCATTGCGAGGTATGAGGGAGATGACCAGTTTAGTTTTATACCAAAGCTTAAATTGGGTCTGCAGAATGAGGATCGTTTTGAGACCTCGTAGCTTCACTGTGCTCCTTGTCCTACTTCCTGTTTGGTGCTGCCTCATACCATATTTTCTGACGAGTGCCTTCAAGATGGATTCTTTAAATGTGAATGGAGCTTGGGATGCTAACGAGGACTTTGATTTTTGACCTTTGCAAACAAAAATAGCTTGATATTGTATTACTTCAGGAGAAGTAATAGGACTAAAGAAGCTGAGTGGAAGCTGGAGTTGGGGAGTGAAATTCTAGAGGTGGCTGTTCTGTTTGCAAGAACATTTTTACCAGTTGCTGTTGAAGTAAAGCATGTGACTGAGGGGAGGTTTATGATTGTGTGGGCAAAGTGAGTGCTTTTGGATTAAATATGTGATAGAGTTGATTTTTTTTGAAAATGTCAGTTTGACACAAGAATTTCTTATCTTCTTGTGTTTTACAACATTGCTCTTCGAGGAAATATTTATTCATGGGTGGGGATAAAACTGCAGAGAAGATGATAGGTTGGACCAGAACCATACAGAACCCCATGCTGCATCGCAGCGGGCAATACATTGGCTGTCTTGGGCCACAGTCTGTCTGACACTTGGAGGACTTTACAGCCGAATATCTGACAGTATTCATTAGCCCATGCGCATGATGATTTTGTATCAATGGCCAGGCTTTACAGGCTCTATTGCTTTGTTGGAAGGGTATGCAGCTCAGTGGTAGAGGGTCCAGGGTTCAATCCCCTGCATCTCCAAGTTATTGGGGCAGCTGGTGCCCTAGTGGTCAGAGCATTGTCCCTGCCATCAGAAGGTTGTGGATTTGACTGCTAGTGGACCCAGAACTGCTAGTGGCACTTCTGAAGTACCCTTGAGCAAGGTACCCTCCCCACACGCTGCTCGCCGGGCCCCGTGTTCCTGGCTGCCCACTGCTTCACTTGGTGTTAAATGCAGACAAAGAATTTCCTGCTATTCACACTGTGTTGTGGTGTGTTCACGTACAGTCATGTAAAAAAAACCCATATGAAAGCCTGTGTGTTTTTGTAACATTCTTGGTCATATGGATATTTAATCTCAATTGCAGCAATACTGGGAGATTCAAGTAATATAACAATTAAAACTGAAGAATCCAAAATCTTCTGTAAAATGTAATTCTACAAAAATGCAATTTCTGGTGAGGAATAAATCAGGACACCCCCACATTTATTCCCAGTTAAAATGGCTCAAATCAAACATAGGTGTATCACATCAGGTGCACATGATTAGAACATTGTTACTCAGTATTTAGTTTGGTGTGCTTCTGACTGAGTGAGAGTGAGAGTGAATACCATGGTGAGATCGAAAGAGCTGTCTGAGGCCTTCAGAAAGAAGATTGTAGCAGCTTATGAGTCTGGTAAGGGATTTAAAAAGATCTCAGAAGAATTTGAAATCAGCCATTCCACTGGCTTAGGGCTTCTATGTGGGTCTTCTGAGGGTCACTGAGCGGTTGATTGCAGAACTGGAAAGGCTGCTGTGTGTGTATGCTTCTTTACAGAGCATACAGGGTGGCACTTCCCCTGGCATTGATGGCCTGCCAGTGGACTTTTATAAGGCCTTTTGGTCAGAGCTAGGTGATGATTTGCTGGCTGTTATGAATGAGAATGTGGGAGGTGGCTTCATGCCTTTGAGTTGCAGGAGGGCTGTTATCACACTGTTGCCAAAAAAGGGAGACCTGCTGGACATCAAGAACTGGAGGCCTGTGAGTCTTCTGTACGCTGACCTGAAGGCCTTCTTCTGGGCTTTGGCTCTTTGGCTGAAAGAAGTGATTGGATCATGTCATTCACATTGACAGACCTACTGTGTGCCTGGAAGGTCCATTATGGACAACATTTGCTTGATCAGGGACTTTTTGGAAGTTTCTAAAAGTCTAAGGCAAACTCTTGAAGTCTTTGGTTTTGGCCCTTCAGATTAGCATGATTCAGGTTTTGTACCGGTACATTGAAAGTGTGGTGGAAAATCAGCAGACGTTGGTGTGCTCCCATCAAGGTTGGTCAGGGGGTCCGGCAAGGCTGTGCATTGTCTGGAATGCTGTACTCCCTCACCATTGAGTCACTGTAAAATAAGCTTTGCTCCAAAATTGGGAGTGTGGTTTTTGCCCGACGTGAAGTGCGCTATAGTGTTTCGGCATATGCAGACAATGTGTGATCATGGCAAATAGCCAGTCGGATATTGATAACTTAGTGTCCTAGACTTTGGACATTTATCTGCTGCCAGGGTGAACTGGGGAAGAACAAAGCCATAACAATGGGGACATGGGTGAGGGGTTTGCCTAACTTGGTGGACAGGCTGAGCTGGAACTGGGGAGGTTTTATATATTTGGGGGTTTACCTTGGGGATGAGGCTACACTTTGTTTGCCTAAGCAGGAAGGAGGTCAGGGTCTGGTTCACCTGTCAGGTAGGGCTGCATGATTATGGCCAAAATGATAATCACGATTATTTTTATGAATATTGTAATCACGATTATTAATCACAATTATTCACTATTTTAGGTAAAACACATTTTTATGGCACATTCTATTTTAAACAAACAGTAAGTGAACAAGGCTTTCAGTTCAAAA
>JBBPCZ010072274.1:0-11976 GCA_037974445.1 Brycinus macrolepidotus | reverse complement strand
GTGAGATGTGGTTATCTATTGGGTCTTTCAGCATGTCAATTTTGGCCATAGGATGAAGGACCTTGCTGCAGACAGATCTTATCAGTCTTACCAGACAGTCCAGGAGCTTGAGCGGGTCTGTTTGTTCCCCCTCAAAGGCTTTGACTGCACCCTGCACCTCACCAAGGATTGACTTCAGGTAAGTAAGGTACAGGAGGTTCTGTGGGTCAGCGTACATTGAGTGTAAAACATTTGCCATGTAAAAGTGCTTGCTTGTCATGGTCTCAGGCTGAAATGTAATTTCAACTCCTCCCACTGACTGAGTATTCTTGATACAGCAGGCTCTATTGAAAGCCAGCGCGTGGCACAGACTCTTATTACTAATGGCCGCTCCCCACAGTTTATGGCCCTGTATGCTTCCTTTCTTTTAGGAGAAATGGAAAACCAATTGTAGGTTTCCTTGACCAAGAACTCAACATTGTGAGGCAGAGTGGTTTTTGAGGCAGAGCTGACTGCTAGTTGTAAGGAGTGACATACACAACGGATAAGAACAAGGTGTTTTATTTCTTCTTTAAGAATTTTGTAAACACCATTGGATGTCCCTGTCGTGACTGATGCATTGTCTGTGCCAGTGCCAAGCAGGTTCTCCTTCTTGAGGCCACACTGATCAAGGAAGTGTGGCGATAGACTTCGCATCCCCTCCCTCCAACTCAAGAAGACCAAGGAAAGTATCCACCACATGTCCCTTTCCCTCACTAAAGTAACGAACCACAACGCCCAGATTCTTGGAGACACTGACTTCCTTACTTTCATCAAGCAGGTGGCTGTATTTGTTGCCACCAATATCAACCACCAGTGTTTGAATAAAGTATGGAGCCAAAACACCATTATCATCTTGGTGCATTTTGTGCGGTGCATCCGAAAATTCTGGGCTGTACTGGAATCAGGGAACGCTGCCTTGCATGCTAAACCAATATGGCCATACGACAAAATAGAGCAGTGATTTTCGATAGCCAAAGCAGTGGTTGCCTCTGCCTGTTTCAGAGTGTCTATAGTTTTTTTGTAAAGGAGAATTTGGATTGGGTAGCCTGACTGTATGGCTTGGCCTTTTCAACATGCTTCTGGGAGCTGCATGCTTTTTAATGTCTGACAGCTTGGCATAAAAATCTGTTCTACAGTACAGACAGTAAGCCCTGATGTCGCTACCAACATAGAGTTTCAGCCATCTATTGTAGTAACTCCCATTCTTTTCGGTATTTTTGGAAGTAGGATTTAGGTTGTGTCATTGTTTTAATGTATTTATTTTACAAGTTTGTGTAATAAAAGACCAAATAAAGTTTGATTTCAATGTCTGTGTGTGTTTACTTTTATTGAAATGAGTGTCACTATGATAAAGTGAATGTTAAGTTGGCGTTAGCGTGGTTTTAGCAATAAAACAAGGTGGGGAAAAACTAAAGGTTGTGAAACAAAATTATTTTAAATTTTTACTGTGCACTGTTGATGGGGAGGGGAAAACGTAGAGCTGTCCACAAGTGATGTGAACCTGGAAGAAATTTCTAGGTTGAACTGTTGATCGAACTGAAAAGGGTAAGCCTGTAAAAATAACCCTTAATAGTATAGTCTTTAGAAAGAGGAAGGAGAAATAAATATCAAAAGGATGAAAAATAAAAGTCTTGAAAATGACTAGAAAAGAAGTGATAGAAATAGTGTTTTTTGTGTGTTTTTTAAGAAAGAAATAGTTATTTAAAAAATTAGCCTTTAAAAAGGCTTTTGATTGTTGTTAGTTCAAAAGGAAGGAAAAGAGAGGTTTGGAAAGTGAAAGAGATGATGTTCGTGTTCGTGTGTGGCTTCTAAAAGAAAGATCTGTGTTATATACCTGAGAGGGATTTCTTTTTTATTACTTTGCTTGAAATTTTAACTTGCTTAAAATTCTTTTGCTTGTAATACAACTTATTTTGTGAGTGGGTGAGATCAACCGAGAAAGGTTTATGATTGGTCAGTCGATGTGACTGTCACACTGCCCGCACATGCGCAGATCATTCACTTTCCGAGCGCTGGGACGGACGGATACAGAGCAGGCTGGCACTCAGGCTGATTTTCAGGGAATATTGACCACAAAGTTGTACAGAAAGTAGCTAAGTCTTGCCAAAAATATCGCTAGATTTGTCGCTAGGCGCTTTTTGGAAAAAAAAAAAGTCGTTAAGGGGGTCTGAAAAGTCGTTAGAAATAGCTAAGTTGGCAACCCTAGATGGAGGACCATATGCAAAAAAATAAATTCTGTGGATTGAAAATGTGAGTTTGTCTAATTTGTCACATAACTACATAAAAGTGAATAAAGTTATTTGTCAAAAACAGCTGTGCTGGGCTCTTCAGTACTGAACAAGATCACTTAAGATACCTGAAGCATCTCTGACTGAAAAACTGAAGGCAAACCTGAAAATTAAGGACCAGCATGTGGACCAAGCCAGAATGATGGTGCTGGAAGAACTGTTCAAAGAGGAACCCGAGAGGTTGAATGATAAAGAGCTTGGAGAGAAAGGAGATCAGATGAAGAGAAGAGTGCAACAAAAGTCCAATGAGAACAAGACAAGATGAGACAAGAGAAGAACATACTGATGAAGCCCATCCAGAAGCTCCAAAAGGCCAATCAGAGGATTAGAAATGAGCTGTTGATGAAATATGGTCTGATCAGACAGGGAGCAATGAAGTGAGAAGCAGGAAAGAGAAAAGCAGAGAAGATCAGGAACACTTCATATGAGCTGTGCTCCATGAATCTAGAAGTGAACGTCAGGTACAAGGCCATGATGAAGTGAAAGATGGAGGAGCTGCAGCCTGAAAGAGAGATGATCAGAGATCCTCTGGATGCACTGGAGAGAGTGATCAGGGAGAGAGAGGACAGGATGCTCCTGGAGGTTCCTCTTATGGCCATGCAGAAGCAGGAGCTGGAGCAGAAAAGAGCATGCCAAAACCCCAGCGAGAAGAACATGAGCAAGAAAAGAATGGAAGAAGATGCAGAAGAAGAAGGAAAAAGCTCAAAAAGCAAAAGAAAGCTGAGGAGAAAAGAGCACAGAGAAGAGAAGCTTCTGGAGAAGACTGTTCAAGAGGTGAGCCTGAAGACTCCGAGTGACTCTGGGATTCAAGAAACATCAATAAACATCAATAAACACTGCATTTCACGCTTCATATTTATTTTATTTCTTTACTATTACACACTCATATGAAAGACAATACACAATATAAACTAATATCATAGCTGCACAAAGAAAGAGCACTTGAGTATATCAGTGATTGTTTCTGAATATCACCCTTCAACATGGAGTGGTGGTGGGCCCAAAATAACTCTCCTTGTGTTACAGTTTTGACTTTGTTTTGTACTTTGACTGATGCCTCTCGCCTCGCCTATGATACTCCAGCTTTTGGTTTTTGCCTTTTGCCAATAGGATTTTGCCTATAGGATTCATGTCCAAGTTCACTCTAGCCTGAATCTGAATCATCTATGGATTTCGAATCTGAATCACTCTTGTCAAATCCATTTGATTCACTTTAACATTGAACTGTTGCAACTTGAGAACACTAGTAAACTTTAATCCGCAACAGAGTCTGCTTCTCGACTATCCTTACAGTTTAGCTCAATCAGTACTTCATTATAATTAAATCACATGAGTTGATCATGGAATTTCACAAATCCATGCAACGGCTGGAGACACCAAGGAGAAATCTGGAACCAAACCTAAACCAAATTACGTTTTGATTTTTATTTTTAATTAATGCCTATAAACAATTTACACAGGGGATTAACACTTATGCTCAGTATTGTATATGAAAAATAAGAACACAGTTGTCACGTCCGCGCCACCTCTGCCCCACATCCGACATAACAGTGTACTTAGCACATTTTTTAAAGTCAAACCACATTTTTGCACTTCTCTGTGTTGTTTTTGTCTTAGCCTGGCTATAATCAAGCTAAAAAGGTGAATCTCCATACGGAGTGAATATAGTAGACCTGCCATTGGGAGGTTAGAGGACACAGAGGTGATCACTGTCCTCACAAATGCTTTTTGAATTTTTTTTTCAGGATTTAAATTTTATTTATCTTCGTGAAGAAGGTGTGGAATTTTCTGGTATGCTTACAAGAACAGCAGTGCTCTACTGGGCATAGACAGGATGGCACTACTGGTCAGGTCAGCGCTATAGAAATTCACAATTTAAAATGTCCCTGTAACCACGGCTTCAGTTTGGATTGAAAAGTGGTGGGGACTACGCTGAACATATTTGTCTTCGGGTGGGGGGAGGGTGGCGAACGTATTTTGATTGTGGTGGTGGTGGGGTGGCAAGCATATTTGTTGACTCTGGGGGAGGGGGGCTGATCAAAAATTTGTGGAAACGAATTTACCAATCTTTCAAAAAGTGGTGGGGATGAAATGGCCCTCAGCAAAAAGTGGTAAGGCAAATGACACCTCTGCCTGTAACGACCTAAAAACTGAACCTAAAACCCTCATCAGCTAAAATTATGCAAGTACCGTTAGGGTGAGTCTCCAAATTCATGGTTCAGTTCATTTCTATTGGTTACAGGGCTTAGAAACTAATGTAAAAAGCGTGTAGAAAACTGTTGCTTAGACTAGCTGGCGTATAGCTTAGCTGGTGCAACAAAATACCCCTGGCCTTCTTCAGCTGCTGGAGCTTCAGGCAACCCCTAATATTATTTTAATTGGAAAGAGAGGCACTGAGCTCTTTCTCTTCTGTGCCTGTCTGTAGTTGAACTCTGATCTCGAAGCTTCATTATTTTGTTTTTCTTTTATTTTTGATAATTTGATCATCTTTTTGAGTATTTAACCAACATGGATAACATTTCTACCTGGCTCCCTTTGTGGATGGGAGCTTAAATGTTCCAGGCTGAAGAAGCTCATTTGCACAAAACATGATTATTTAGGGTTCACACACTCCGTGGTGGTGCTGTCAGTGCTTATTACTCCTTCGTCCTTGTAAAAGACGTTTCCATCAGGCTGCAGCCTCCATGTTACCGTGGTGTTCTGCGTCATCCCATGATTCTTCAGTTCCTGCTGGATCTGAAGAACAGAGCCAGTGGGTTGTTACAGTATGATACAGATAACATAACTCTCACTCTGTTTTGTGTTTCTGATTATAGAATCATTAAAAGTAAAAGTATTGTTGCTCCGGACATGTGACCAACTGTCTTTCTATGATTTTTATGTTTCCTCGCTAGTTTTGTCTCTTCCCCTTGCCATACCAACAGCCTGCATATTGTTAATGTTCATAATGATTAAATGTGCTGAGTTGCTTCATGTATACTTCACTGGTATAAACTATTATGCTGGTCTTTACATTTTGGAAGCCTACACCAAAATAAACAAAATTATCTAGTATGATCTAGTATTTAGAGTTAGATTAAAGATGCTGCGAGACTTACCACCTCTAAAATAGACAGCTTCAGTTCAGGATCATTCATATTCTGATGAGATGTTACGCGCACTTTCACTATTGGGATTTCCTTCATTGGTGGTACTTTGGAATACAAAACAAAACAAACACAAAGCCAAAAACATTTTGGAGATAGTACACAGGGCATATTTAAATATTGGTCTTCATGCAATAAGAACAGTATTCCACCTTTTGAAGTACTGGAATGTAGAGCACTTCCATTAACATGAGACATTTAACAACATGCAATACCATAGCTTCCACTTCCTAGCAACCATCAACACCCTAGCAACCACCTGGAACACCATAGCAACCACCCAGCAACACTCTTGCAACATTCTTGCATCTACCAAAGATACCAAAGCAACCAGTAAGCAACCACCTGGTATACTGCAGTAACTATACAGCACCACCCTAGTAACCATCTGGAACACCAATAACAACAAAGTAGCAAACCCTATCATCCACCTAGGATACACCATAGCAACCAGAGAATTTCTTAAGCTGCACAATATCTTCAGGAAATGCACTTTTCTAGTCATGAATGGATCTTTAGGCTTGCACATCTCACCTACAGAAATGGTTCTTTAAAGAAAAATCCTTTAGAGACCCATAAGCTGTTCTTACGTATGTATACATCAGTTCTGAACATCCTGATTAGGACTTTTAATCCAGTAAAGAAAGACAACTCACAGGTGTGACAGAAGAAAGGTTGAAAGTTGGAGCACGGGGTATCTCCAATATGGTCAACAGTAACGCTCCCGCAGTTCTCTGTGCCCCCATAATTGTCAGGTGTTCCCACCAGCCAGTTGATGGACGAAGCGTCGCTCCGGTCCGACCACTTCCATGTGTCCCTAACGAGGCCAAACCAGGCACTGGACTGGACTTTCACCAGCTCCTTCAGCACTGAGTTATCTGTTTGATTGTCCGAGATGGCCAGGTCAGTGTGGTACTGCCGGCAGTAGGTCTGAGCGTCAGGCCACGTCTTCAGAGTATCGGTGATGGCAATGAATCTTCCACTGTAGCTCGCTGTGGAGTAACAGTGATGAGAAATGGATTTTGATGGTTCTAGTACACTGTAAATCCAAACTCTGAGGTTTTAAACACTGTATCACAGTCTTTGGAAAGAGCATGACTTTCAAGACTATAACACTGAGCAAGTGCTAAACCATGAACTGAACCATGAAAACTAAGTGCAATGTTGCCATAAATATAACCTAAAAATGGATTTTCTGCAGTGGCTTATCACAGTTACCAGTGTTACATCCTCAGAAATAAAACTTCTTAAACGGTTTCGACAAATAAAATATAAGAAAAAACACAGACCATGGTCCCTTTAAACCACGGAGTGTTTCTTTAAACTTTCCAGAAAATGTACAGTGACCAGTTTCTTTTCAGTCAAATGACATAACACTACATAGTCTGTGTGTATACAGGACGGTTCCTTCGACATCCAAAAGTAATGGGCCACGTGAGCTCCATACATATGTATTTATTTGAATGTTTTGAAATGTTTATAAAACAAGCAAAAATATTTCATTCAGAGAATGGCTTTTCTGAAAGATTTTGCTTTAAAATGAATTTTTTAAAGATTTTGTTCTTTACAGCATAGCCTACATTAGATATTTAGATATTCTTGCTTATTTCAAAAAATCTAATTTAAAAAAAAAAACCTGGAAATTGCTGAGATTTAGTTTTTTGTTTATTTAGATATTTTTGCTTTTAAAAAAAAAATCTTACTACATAACTTTGGCTTTTTTGCATAATAGATTCATTTCCATTTCATTTTAAAAACTATTTTCTCCAGTTTTGCTCAAGTAAAATGCTAAAACCTTCTCTTTTTTGCCATGGACCTAAACATTCCCTCTTGTTGACCATGTAATATTCCCCTCTAGGCTCGTTTGACTGATGACCTCTCCCCTGCAGCCCTAAATATTAGGCAACACAGTTAAGCATGTTTTTACCATACTATTCTAAACAGAGATCAATTCAGGCTGAAACAGAAAAATTACATTTAAACTGCAAAATAAATAAATAAATAGCCCAGTTGACTCACCGTTGTAGCACAGGAAGGGTTTTAGCATCTGGCAGTTCAAATCATACCAGTACCCATATATGTCCACTGCGCCACATGACTCATGTCCTGCCAGGTTATTAGGCTCTCCAACAGCCCACGGACTTATCTTCAAAGGAGCATTATTGTAAGACCAGTGCCAGCTGTTGTAGTCGTTGTACAGTCCAGTCCAAGCAATTGAAGCGAACCCTTTGCTTTTCTCTAATTCCAGAAGCTTTGTCCAGTCATCAGTGCTTGTAATTGTAGCCAGGTCAACGTAGTTTGTCCTGCAGTACGTCTGTGCATCCTTCCACGTCTTTGGCGTTAGGACCAGATAATAGTCATGAGCGGTGGGGCGTGGGGCAGATATAACCACTGGGAGAACACCTGTTGAGAATTTTGTACAAGCTCTCGTTTTATTTTCTTATTTGAGACCAAATTTTGTCATGTTTAATGATATAATGATCAAAATTAAGTCCTAATCCTCAAGTGTATACACGTTTCAAGTTCAGAACCCACAACGGAGGCAGGTAATCTGCATCAGGATGAGAAGATGCACTGGGTGACAGTCTGTCATCCATGGAACATCTTGATTTATGACTTGTCATTAATATCTTTATGTATTTTCACAATTTTTGTGATGCTAATGACACATGATGACAAGTTTCTGTTTTTAAAAGATGAGGTTTTCTTGAATTCTCTGATGCAACTGAATACCATTAGTGTACACAGATGAGCCACTTCATCAGATACACCTACCTTGTGTCTACAGTCATAGTCCACTTTAACAGCTCCTCCGACCATTTAGATGTCCTTTGTAGTTTACAGTTTCAGACTGCAGTAAACCTGTTTCTCTACATCATTTATTAGCACCCTTTTAGCCATACTGTGGACACAGTATGACACACTATGAGCTTTTAGAATGAACTGAACTTCACTGCTACTGGCAGCCGTTTGAGAAAACACAAGGACTGGTGTTCACAAAGCAGTCGTAAGGACTGATCTTGGATCAGATTCCTCTGTATTTAGGATGGTTTGTGAAAACAGACCCTGTTGAGTAAAAAGGCTTCCAGTAGTCCTGGCCACAAAGTGAAGTTTTTATAGCTCACAGAAAGTCATGCAGCGTCCTAAACCACGTTGGAGTCTGCTCCACACTAATGAAGAGGTGGATATGCGTTTGAATGGGTTGAGAGAAGTTTTGGGAATCTTGTGACCTTGTGACTATAAACTTCTAGTGTTAGCAGCATTAGCCTTGTAGCTCTAGTTTTAAACTGAAGGAGCAGAATTTGGACTCTAAACACGTCTCAGCTGGTCTGGGGTCAGTGAAACCTTGTGAATGGTTGATTTTTCACAAAGCTATTCCTTTTTAGAAGAAAAAAACACAACAAGTGATGAAGATGCACCTGACTTTAACATATTAACTGTGTGACATTGTGTGCTGCTGAAATAATGGATTGTTGTTGAAATCATCATTTGTGCTTTTAAGGTGAACAGACAAAAAACATCAACCCTTGGGAGACACTGGTTTTGACTGCCTGTGTAAATAAATGAGAGCTCAGCACAAAATGAAAAAAAACTGTTTTTTATGTTAACCCAGTTTATTTCTTTCACTGATGGGTGTAATCATCCAAAAACACAATTTAACACCAGAATGTGGTTTATACACAGCCTTACCTGCGAGATACAGAAGAGGCAAAAACTTCAGCTTCATGATGAAGGAGCGGGAAGGTTAGAAGGATGCTGAGGATCAGACCCGCACTTCTTCGATCTTTGTGTATGTCTCGCTGCTAAGATCTTCCTTTCTGATGGGCTTAACTGACTACCGAGCCCTTATCATTTCCAAAGTTCTCATGCAAAACTCTCAGTCTGCTTCTGCAAAGACACGGATGAATGCATGGCAAGTAGCTACAACAACACGGATGGTGGAGACTGATTTCCATCTTGCCCTTTCCTAAGACACGTCTCTTTCTATTTAAATAGAACCAAAGTGCATGGAAATGATCACTGATTGCCACTGAAGTGTGGCGAGATCATCTCAGCGGAGGAAAAGAGTGAAAGAGTTCATTTGGTTTTCTTTGGTACAGGATTAGAATGGAGAGCTGAGAAACATTACCTGTAACAACCAATGGTCCACCTTTTAGCAGCTTTCCACAAAACCCATGGAAGTCGTGTCTGAATTACTTTTCACGACGTGTCGGGACGTGTTGGTACGAATACTTTCACAATACATCCACTGCAAGAATGGTGTTCTTTACGACGTGTGAGAAACATTTTGTTTTGTAAGAACACTTTCACATACATCCACTACAAGAACAGTGCTCAGCATATCTAAATGGCTCCTGGCTTGGATGTACAATTCATTGGTATAAAACACTGACATCTTATAGAGGTGCTTGAAAAAAACCTGAAATCATTTCCAACTCCTTATTATTTGTGTTGGTGATCAGTTTTGTTAAGGTCAGGGCTCTGTGCAGGCCAGTGGTGCTCCTCCTCACCAAACTTCTTAAACCATATCCTCATGGATATCTCTTTGTGCACAGGAGGGGTACAGTCATGTTGGAACAGGAAAGAATCTTTTGCAACAGAGTTAGAAGCATTTTACTGGCTAAAATACCTCTGCATGCTCTAGCAATAATGCTAACCTTCGGTGGAACAAAAGAACCCTGAAAAACAGCCCCAAGTCCATTATCCCTCCTCCACCAAAACGTGTAGAGTAGCCATTTCTGTCACACATGAACACACCACAGCACACAGAGTGAACAGGGTGAAATTCATTCTCTGCATTTAACCCTTTCACCCGAGTGAGGCAGTGGGCAGCTCCTTGCTCAAGAGTCCCTCACTGGTGCCACTGGCAGTCCTGGGATTCGAACCCATAGGCTTCCAATTACAGGGGCAACTCCCTAACCACCAGGCCACCAGCTCACCCCCCATTTTAATGCATTATGTTAGGTAATGTTGTCTTGCCATCAGTGTCGGATCGTGAGATGTGATTGATCACTCTAGAATACAGATTTCCATTGCTCTAGAGTCCAGTAGTGGTGCGTTTTACAGAACTCCAGCCAATGCTTGACACTGCACAGTGATCTTAGGCTTGTGTGGATCTACTCGGCCTTAGAAACCCAATACACAGTTCTCATGTTGATATTGCTTCCAGAGGCACTCTGTAGCATGTGATGCAACACAGAAGAGGTGATTTTTATAGGCTACACACTGAGTTTGTGTAGAGATGTGTTATAATTAATGCTGGGCAACGATTAATTTTTAATCGTGATTAATCGCATGATTTTCTGCGATTAATCGCATTGTTATACGCATAATTCAATAAGGAATTCAAAAGTAGTGTATTGTGCACTTTTATTTTAAAAGTACTGCTATATAAACAAAAGTGCAATAACATTTGGTTTGCAAACACTTTAAACAAATAAGGAGCTTTATACCAGCGAATTCACTTTAAACACAGTTTCCTGTAAATCTCGACTTAAACATTAATGTAATCAAATCAAATATAAAACCAAAGCTATTTGCCACTGCCAGGGCATTCATGTTTTATCTAGTTTGTTATAGAAAAACAAGTTTCCCTCAGAGTCCAGAGCCACGATCATAACACTATAACAGGTGCCTTCCGAGCAACAGCAAGTTAACATTTATAATCTGTTTTCTTGTTTTTCTGAACAGGTACCAGCAGAAACATTTTTCTTTTATCAGGGAGCAGCAGAAACAGTCTGTGTTCAGTAGCGAGTGTCCCTGTTAGAGTGAGGTGAAGTGGTCCAGCACAAAAAAAGCCACAAACTTCCAAAATAGTAATAAAAAAACTGAGTTAATGCGTGATAAAATAATTGTCGGTGTTAAGTAAATAATGCGTTAACGCGATAATAACGTGTTAACTTGCCCTGCCCAGTTATAATGTTTTTTTTAAATCATTTCTGTAGTGGTGCGCAGTAACCAAACTCATACCAGTAACTACTGGAGTCCATTTTCATAACAAATAAAAAAGCAGCACTGTCCTCTGAGGCTGATTTAAGGAGTAAGACAAGTTTTTACAGTAGCTTCTACAACTGCACACACACACACACACACACACACACACACACTCACACAAATCATGTTTTACATAGTAAAAGAAGCATTACCTCAAGATCTGTATGCAATGGGACAAATGTAAATATCACATTCCTGAATGATTTCCTGTTCCACAGCAGCCCAATCTACTCAAGACTGTTCCATTGACACTCCAGGGTCCTGGAGAGCTCATTCACAGCACACGTCTGTTTCTCGCTCTGACCAGAGACGGATTTTTCAAAATTACCTCATAATTCAGTAAGGAACAGGGGTTGGGCTGAAGTCCAGACTATGGCGGTGTTTCACATCCCTTTCCTTTTTATACTCATTATGAATATAGATTCGTAAATTGGGTGGAATATTATACTATTATTATTATTATTATTATTATTATTATTATTATTACAGGGTGGATTGTGCAATTTATAATGTGCAATTCTTCTGGT
>JBBPCZ010072254.1:0-7500 GCA_037974445.1 Brycinus macrolepidotus | reverse complement strand
GTGTGCATCCCTTACTCCTAATGATGTAAAAACAACCGAGGCCAGATAGCATATCTCTTTTGCAAGCTAGCATGTGGCAAGCTTAGCAGACGCACGTGAAGAAGAGGTCACACGGTGTCGTCTGGCGTTTTGTTGTTTTGGCTGTTTCCTGTCCCTTGTGTGTCTCCTCACAGACTGTGGAATTAGCAGCACAGCCTGTTCTGTGTGTGTTTATGTGTGTGTGTGTGTATTTGTGCATGTGTGTGTTTGAGTGAGAGATTAGCCGGCTAACATCTAAGCCCCTGGACGACGGTGTGTAAATGTATCATGCTTTCTTGCTCTAAAGTGAAGCCTCTTGTGTCTTGCTCACATTCCTCGGGCTGTGTGTGTGTGTGTGTGTGTGTGTGTGTGTGTGTGTGTGTGTGTGTCTCTGCATCCGACTCACGTAATGACACCATCTGTCCTACTGTATAACCTACTAACACTGATCAGCCATAGCATTAGAACCACCTGCCTAATATATCCACAAATCCCCTCATGCCTCCAAAATGAGCTCTGACTCATTGAGGTATGGACTCCACGAGACGGTGCTGTGGTTTCTGCACCAAGACGTGGCAGCAGATCCTGTAAGTTGGGATGGTCCATGGATTGGACTAGCTTGTCCAGCACGTCCCACAGATGCTTAATCGGACTGAGATCTAGAGAATTTGGAGGCTGATCTTGAACGCTTTGTGATGTTCCTCAAACTGTTCCTCAACAGTGCTGGGACAAAAATGATCCTGCTGGCCACTGCTATTAGGGATCACCATCACCATGAAGGGGTGTACTTGGTCTGTAACAATGTTTAGGTAGGTTGTCTGTGTCAAAGTAACGTCCACAAAAATGCTGGACTCAAGGTTTCCCAGTTTCCACTGTTTCGCCTTCTTTCCACATTGAATCCTGGTGCCACCACTTCCACACGCCTGGCTGTCCACATGAAAATGTTATTCATCACACCAGACCACCTTTTTTCATTGTTCCATGTTCTGACGCTCACATGCTGATCATCCATTGATTATCCACTCTCCAGTTTTCTTAGTGACTATTTTGCCTCATGACACCCCGCATGTATCCCTCCACTGAGAATGGGTTTAGTTTTAGGACTAAACCTCTGCTAAAACCTCTGGTTAAACAACATCTCAGGCATCAGGCAGTGCATTCATAACCATTTAAATGAATAACTTTCTGAACCAAACTCACTCTGAACCATTCTGTTTACAACTAATTCCTTTTAAATAGGTAGAAATTTTGAAAAATTGGTGTAATTCCCCTTTTCAATTGAAAAACAAGTCAAATATGCCTCTATTCATCAGGGCCACACAATATGAAGTAAATACCAACCTGTAATTAAACTGCTTCACATTGTGATTGTGATTTCTGTTGTTATATTACAGACTCAGTGGTTGATCAACACTTCTGTTTGTTTACATGTATACTGTGATTCAGCAAAACAGCCCAGACACTCATCTGGTACTACGATTGGTCAGGATGCGCTCAGCAGACAGCAAAATACACTGTGATTGGTTAGAGGGCTTAGCATTGCAAAGGCCAGTATCACAATAATGATGAACAAATGACACATTGTGCGGCCTTAAATCATAATGCATAATTTCTCTCTTCCTCCCTCCCTCTCCTCCACTCACTACTCCCCAAACCCATCTCTCTCTGTCTGTCTCTCTCTATGGTTCAATAAGACGACAATTAATTATTCATATGTGTCGGTTACTTGTCGGTTGCACGTTATGTTATCCGATATGATGGGTTTCACTGCGCAAATTAATTCCACCGCTGCAATTTACGCTCCAGACATCAAAGCCACCCCGTCGTTCAGGAGCGAGGGATGCAGACGCGAAGATGAGTAAAAGAGTGAGGCGAGGCTCCTCCGAGGATGGGAGGATAAAAGATGGAATGGTTCCCCCTCCAGTGCTGCGGGCTGATGATGATCATTTTGTGAAGGCGTTATTAAAGGGGAAACTCCAGATTGTCCACAGTGATTTAGAATAATGACCATGGCCAGAGTGTAACTTTCTCAGAGAAGGAAGACACGCTGTTCCACCGCTGTGACATAAAACAGCCTCCCTTTGTACCGCAATACAGTCTGGCTTGACATTTCCAAAATGCAGAGGTTTCGTCCCCCTGACGATTTCTACCTTTCAGTGTGATCCTGTGTGTGTGTGTGTGTGTGTGTGCGTGTGCGTGTGTGCGCGCGTGTGTGTGTAATTTGTAAATAGTGCAGGTCTTCTCCTACTGTTGATAAACATCCATCTGAACTACACCTCATTACTCCAATACACTACATCCATTCCCATGGTTACACTACACCCATTCCCATGGTTACACTACAGCAATTCCCATGGTTGCACTACACCCATTCCCATGGTTACACTACACCCATTCCCACGGTTACACTACACCCATCTCCACAGTTACACTACACCCATTCCCATGGTTTTACTACTCCTATTTCCATGGTAACACTACACTCATTCCCATAGTTAAACAACACCCATTTCCATGGTTACACTACACCCATTCCTATGGGTACACTACACCTGTTTCCATGGTTACTCTACACCCATGCCCATTTACCCGTTTCCATATACCCTATACCCATTTCCATAGTTATACTACACCCACTTCCATAGTTACATGACTCTCATTTCCATGCATATACTAAACCCATTACCATACATATTTCCATAGTTACATTATACAAATATCCATGGTTGGTTGCACTAAACCAATTTCCATGATTATGCTAAACTCATTTACCATGGTTATATCCATATCCATATCCATGGATACATTTATATCCATGGTTATGTGACACTCATTGCCATGGTTACTCTACACTCATTTCCATAGATATGTGACACTCATTTCCACAGAAACGCCTTGATCATACCACACCCATTTCTATAGTCACATTATACAAATTTCCATGGTTACACTACCTCCATATCCATTGTTATGTGACACTGAAATCAATGTTTACATTACATTGATATCAATGGTTATGTGACATTCATATCCATGGTTACGATATAACCATTTCAACCATTTTCATAGTTACATGCCACTCATATCCATGGTTAAACTATATCCATTACTACAGCTACCTTACACCCATTACTATGGTTTCACTGAACGCTATCCCATTTCCATTGTTACACTACTCACATTTCTATGGTCATACCACACCCATTTTTGTAGTTCATACCAATTTCCATGGTTACACTAAACCTATTTTCATGGTTGCACTATACCCATTTTTCGTGATTACACTGCACCCATTGTAATGGTTACACGTACACCCATTTCCATAGTTACATTACAACAATGTCCATGGTTAGGCTACATCCATTGCTATAGTTACACCATATCCATTGACTCCAGTTTCCATGGTTAAATGATGCTTATTCTCATGATTGCACTACACTAACCTTCTTGGTTACACTAAACCTATTTCCATATTTATGTTATACCAGTTTTCACTTTTACGCTGAGCTCATCTCCATGGTTACACCACACCCATTTAATGGTCACGCTACGCCTGTTTCCAATATTGAACTGCACTCACTTCTGAGCCAAAACCACATCTTTTCAGAGTAGATTAAATCTAAAGAAGTACAAATAAACTGCTCTTTCTCTCTCTCTCTCTTTGTCTCTCCTCCTCCTCCCCTCTCTCTCTGTCACACTTCATCTGTCTGTTTTTGTTGCCGTCTCACTTCTTTCGTTCTTTCATTTCCTTTGTCTGAAATTACACCACTTATTTAAGAGCGGAGTCTCATCTTTTTCTTTTCACCCTCCAGTGGCACCACAATATCTTCCAACACACACACACACGTGTGCGCGCACACACACAAATAAACGCTCTGAGTGCAGCTATAAATTGGGGAACATTCAGTTTTTTCAAAAATAAACACAAAAAAACAGGTAAAAGGAGCTCGTTAAGCCCCGTCCCTAAACGAGGTTATTTACAAGCCAAGCTTTTGACCACGAATAAACAACTCATGATTCTCACACACACACACACACACACACACACACATCAAAGGGGTTCTTTTCTTTGAGCTCACGTGCAACCCCTTTTACCTTTAAGAGATAATTGTGCTTTCAGGAGCTTTTCCTGTAATTACCGTTCCCCGTGTGCGTGTTTCGCAAAAACATCATTAAAAACATCAAATCATTCAACTCATCGTTAGGAGCATTAGCATATTGTGTTTGGCAGGTGGAGGATGCGGGAGCCATTGCTGATGCACTCCTTTCATTTTTCATAGATTTCTCTTATTCGTTCTCGCGTTAATTTACCGATTCATTTTCTGGCCTTTAAGTTCAGTACAATTTGTCTGTTTTTTTACAGGTACAGACTGTAACCCACCTGCTGCTGCACAATTTACCATTTTCACTGCTACAGCTCAGCACAACTGTGACACTGACTTGACGGTGTTTGTGGTGCTGGGACGAGTGTATGAGGCACAGCTGCGGTTTTAACACACGTCAGTGTCACTGCGGGGTCGAGAGTAGACCACCACCCAAAAATATTTAACCAGTAGCAACTCTGGGGTCAGAAACTGACCACTGATGAAGGACAACAGAGGGGCTACGGTCTCTAACTATACACCAGCAAGGAGCTACAAGAGGTGGGGTGGAGAGGTTCCTAATAAAGTGGAAGTACAAAGTAGTAATTTCCAATAAAGTGGCCAGAGAGTGGAAGCACAAGGTGGGTGTTTCTGATAAAGTGTAAAGTTGTGTTTGAAGTATCAGAAGTAAACAAGGAATTTTCGAATATATGTCCAGTCAGTATTAAAAATATTAGATAAGTGTAATAAAGTTGATGTTAAGTTAATTGTTAATAATAATAATAATAATAATAATAATAATAATAATAGTTTCCTATGTGGTAAAATACAGACAGTTTGAACAGTTTGGAGAGGTCTGAACAGGCCTCGGCAGGTATGTTTTTCAATAAATCTGTCTTTCCTTATTTACTCATTTATTCTGTTTATCTCTCTTCTCCCCCTCCCTCCTTCATCCTGCTTCTGTCCGTCTCAATTCAAGCATCACTTACTTACACTAAAAAACACTCTCCCTCTTTATTCCCCGGCAGACAAGCCTCTCTCATTTTTGTTTTTCTCACTCTCTCTTTTTACCCTCTCGTTTTCTCACCCACTCAATCTCTTCTCACACATAATATTTCTCTGTCACATCCTGCTCTCCTCTTTTCCCTTATCCCTTTTACTCTCATTTTGTCCTTTACACTGCAATATTCTGCAAAATTCAACATTCTGTGTTCTACACGGCTGAAAATGGAATCTACTGCAGGATCAGCAGTTTAACTAGGATCTTCTGCTCTCCAGTGTAAAATCAATTTAACGGGCCTCCGATACAAAAGTGACTTTCTGTGTTTACAAATATAATCTACCAGTTTACATGTTTACTATAGACTCCCTATTTGAATTGCAACAATTACATGCTGCATGAAGCTTTTCGACACGCCACTGGCTAAGGTAAGAAAGTTACATATGGTGCTTCTCCACTGGCACAAGGAACCACGCCGTACCGCGAACAAATGTTTTTCCACTACAAATAAAGCGACCCGTACCTAAACCGTACCCGAGCTGTCACAGCTCTGCTTGATGACAGGACCAAAAGCGGGCCAGAGCCAAGCTGACCGTGTCACTGCTTTCTGATTGGTTGAAATGTCATCACAACATGGAAAGACGCCATTGTTTTTTTACTGTCTGCACAAAAAAAAACAATGGTGATACAAACTAACAACTGGGAAGTCATCGAAGTACAAGCACTACTGTCTGTCTGGGCTGAAGATAAATTTCAGTGGTAGTTTTTAACGCTGTGAGAAACGCATGTACCAGGACATCACCAACAAGTTATCTGGGTTAGGTATTCGTTGCCTGGCAAAAGGATGCCGAGAAAAAAATGTAAAACCTTTAACAAGACTACAAATAGTCTTTTATAAATAATATAAATAATCAAAGACCAAATAAGACAAGCAGCTCTGACAGAAAAACTTTCCTCTGCTACGAATCTGTGGGCGCAGTTTTGGGACAATGGCCGGACGTAAACTGTGGGGAGAGAATTCAGCGAGTCAGAAACACCGTTACCGGACTGAGATACACTGGAAACTTCCGTGCCATCGCAGTACAGTTTCGGTAAAGTACAATTCCTGTAGACCTATGGAAAAGTCCCTTCTTAAAATGGAATGTGGAATGATATAAAATATACAGTAGAGTTGGAGAGCGCACAGTAAAATATTGGATTATACAGTAGAGTGTACAGAAGTGTTACAGAGTGCACAGTACGGTTTACAGTAGAGTGTTATGTGTTCAGTAGAGTGTAGAGTGTTATAGAGTGTACAGTAGAGTGTACAGTAGAGTGTGGAGTGTTATAGTGTACAGTACAGTGTTGTGTACAATAGAGTGTAGTGTTATACTCTACTGTACACTATATTGTACCCTCTACTGTACACTGTATTGTACACTCTCCAACACTTCGCCACTCTACTGTAAACTGTACATTTTATTGTACTCTCTACTGTACACTCTAACACTCTATAACACTCTACTGTACACTACACTGTACACACTACAACACTCTATTGTACACTCTAAGCAAATAAGCAATTTCCTCCGGGATCAATAAAGTTTTCTGAGTCTGAGTCTGATTCTGACTCTACACTCTATAACACTCTACTGTACACTCTAACACTGTACTGTACACCCTATAACACTCTACACTCTACTGTACACAACACTCTACACTCTACTGTACGCTCTAACACTCTACACTCTACTGTAAACATAACACTTTACTGTACACTCTATAACACTGCACTCTACTGTACACATAACACTCTACTGTACACTGTACTGTACATTCTATAACACTACACTCTACTAAACACAACACGCTACTCTACACTCTACTGTACACTCTATAACACTACACTCTACTGTATACATAACACTGTACTGTACACTCTATAACACTCCACACTCTATTGTACACTCTACTGTACACTCTACTGTACACTCTATAACACTCTACTGTACACTCTACTGTACACTCTATAACACTCTACTGTACACTCTGTTACAGAGTGCACAGCAGAGTGTAAAATAGAGTGTACATTAGAGCGATAAAGAATGAACAGTACTGTTATAGAATTTACAGTAGAGTGTACAATAAAGTGTACAGTAGAGTGTAGAATAGACTGTACAGTAGAGTGTTAGAGTGTACAGTAGAGTGTTATAGTGTACAGTAGAGTGTAGAACAGACTGTGCAGTAGACTGTACATTAGAGTGTTACAGTGTACAGCAGAGTGTTATAGAGTGACCGGCAGAGTGTATAGTAGTGCACAGTAGAGTGTGATAGAATTTACAGTAGAGTGTTACAGAATGTACAGTAGAGTCTACAGTAGAATGTACAGTAGTGTTCTGGAATTTCCAATAGAGTATCCCA
>JBBPCZ010072235.1:0-11978 GCA_037974445.1 Brycinus macrolepidotus | reverse complement strand
CGATTAATCGCGATTAATTTTTTTCCAGATTTGCGATTAACTAGTTAATTTTAATTAATCGCTTTACAGCCCTAATATGTGTTACACTGTTTGAAGGTTGCCTTCATATGCTGCTTTATAACACATGCATAAGCACTGAAGCACTAAAGTATTTATGAACAGTTTAATGCTTGTATTTTCAAGATAATGTAAAAAAAAAAACGAAGTAAGTGACACTGTCTTCACATAAAAGCCCTAACTAAAGTGATGCACATTTGTCCTATTTGTTTACATTTTATAACACTGTTATGAAGCACAATACCCAAGTAAAATAACTTGATGTCTAAAGAACACCAAGTTCTATATACTTCATCTCAATACTCAAGGGAATTAATATCTTCCATGCAACTTACATATAGCGTTCTTAACGAGGCCTCTGCTTTATAAGTTCCATTACATGGTAATGGGGCTCTAAAACATTGTCAGTACAATGTTGTTTACTTCATTAAACTAAATACTTAATAAGATGACATAAGCTGTTCTCTATTCATGTACTGCTTGACATATATTATTATTCAATGACTATGCTTGTGTTATAGAGTCCCTATGTAATCAGCCTTCAAATAGTGTTGCCATATTTTGAAAATCTATGTATTTTATTTGAAGGCTACGATACAGACTTCATAACATATGCATACACTTTATATCTAATCTGCTCAAGTATTGATTTATTAATACATTAATCAAAGCTTATGCATGTGTTATAGAGTCTCAAAGTAAGTAGCCTTCTTATGTGGTGTTACCATTTATTGCAAACACGTTCCAGTGTATTGTTGTCACGGTTCCGGCCCGCGGCCACTAGAGGCCGCCAGTGACCTTCTATTTGGACAGCCACAGCTGTCCGGACTTTCAGTTGATTATTGTTTGTCTGTCAGCCCATTGTTTCTGCCCTGTCCTTATGTATATAAGCCCTTCTCCTGCCCTGGTCCTTTGTCTGTCTTACCCTCACGCTTTCCCTGTGTGTGCCTGTCCTTACCTCTGCCTTTTGCCCCTGTATCGGCCCTCGTGCCTGGTTTTGTTTTTCCCCCGGTGTGAATAAAGTCCCCTTGAGATATGGAAGTCCGCGCCTGTGCCTCATTCCGGGACGGGTACACCGCCACCGTGACAGCTATGGCTAAAAAGTGTTACCTGTAACCAGTATAACTGAGGTACCCTTGAGCAAGGTACCATCCCCACACACTGCTCCCTGGGCGCTGCATTGCTGACTGCCCGCTGCTGCATTTGGGTGAATGGGTTAAATGCAGAATATAATTTCATACTGTTCACACTGTGTGCTGTGCTGTGGTGTGTTCACGTGTAACAAATGGACACTTTACGCTTTACTTACTTTACACTGTCAACTGCTATCCTCAGGGCTGTTCCATTGCATGTGACCAACCTTGCCACACTTCAAACAATGCCCTTGTTCATCTCATTGTGCCCCTCTTCATCTCTACACCCCTGACCTGAAGGGCTTGGTATGGGTTCTGTTATCATCTCTGGCCTGAAACTCACTAACTCTTCTCTCCCCCATCGTAACTGTGGCAGAAAGGTGTCGCGCACCCGTTGATGCACTTCCTGAGCCAGCTCTGTCTATAGGTTCTCTCGCTAGGCCTCCAGGTCCTGCATGGGGTCACCAGGATGTCCTTGAGCTTCAGCGGAACATAGAGTAAATGTTCGTCAGGCCCCAACCTTCTCCGTGCTGTCATCCAGGTTGTCCTCTCACCCCATCTACTCAGCTTCCTGACAGGCCTGGGCAAACGTCAGCTGGTTTGTCCATCAAATCAACCAGCACACAACATAAATGTTTTATAATTTCATGAGCTATAGCTAAACAAGTATGTTTGTGGATATTTTAGTGAGCTAATATAATATATCTGTGATTTTTTAGTTAAAAAACAGTTCATTGTATAGTGTTGCTTCAACAGCCAAGATGCAAGCCTTTAGGAACCAATAAACATTACAAGTTCAGCAGGCTGAATACATTACATTCTGAAGACCCTAGGGACAGAGACCTGATCAGGAAGCAAGAAATTATTGCTGATACACACTCAAATTACCAGTTTTGATGCTCTGTGGTGACTGTGGTCAACTGACTCTCCATGTTAAACAGATGGGAGGTAAAACTTGCGAACCAGACTCCATAACCAATTCACATTAGACATTCAATCAGAGCATACTCAGTCTGATCACAGCCCTGCCCAGTCAAATGGGGAAAGAATATTCATTAAAGTGCATTAATCTAATAAAGCTGTATCCATTTCTTGTATTATGACCAATCAAAATCATTATACTCTAAACCACGCTTTGCCTTATGTTCTCAGCCCACCAGTCATTGCATAATAATGTATATAATGTATATGTAAATACAATGTAGAAACAACTGCAAGCCACCATTGCCTCAAGCCTTCAGATTCAGAGCACCAGTGTTTGAATTTGAAGCTGCACTCGATGGAGCTGTAAAAGTGAGATTTGAGTTGTTGACAGTGATCTGCGAATTTGGTGCTTGTCACGGAGTGAGCCGTGACGCTTACGCAGAACACTTGCTTCATAAGCCTTGATATTTTTATTTATCATTTGTATTAATGTAGGTCTAGCATTAATAAATGCAGACAAACACATTGGCTGTTAAAAACATGTGTTTATTGGGTTAAACTGTAATTACATCTATGTTTACTCGCCACCATTCAAACTCTGTGTAGTTTCCTGAGTCTTGTGGGGAAAGTGAGGGACTCCACCACTTGGGTTTAAATAGAGGGGTTGGATGGGTTAAACCATTTTGACAGGTGTGATTTAATTCTTGCACCTAAAACTGTGTTTTTTCAGCATTTAAGGCCTTTGGGTGAAAGAGAGTGGATTTGGGTTATTGTTTGTTTTGTATTTGTTTCTTTAGTTTCTTGTTTTAGTATAACAATGTTATTATTCAGTTAATTGATTTATTTTGATAGTGGGGTTGTCTAATGGGCTGAGCTACAGCTAGCTTAGGGCTATATAAGGCCCTGTGGCCTCAGTATGGGAGGAAGTTTGGAGAGGGTAACATGTCTGTTTAGGACAGGAAGTTTGGTGCAGGGTCACTAGAGACATAGCCTGGCTAACTTTTATTTTATTTTTGCACAGTGTTTGTTTGAAATTTTGAATGTTATTATTATATGGAAAATATTTGCGCAACTTTTTAAGGGAATAAAGAGGACAAGAAAAGGAAAAACAACTTGTCGACCTCTTCTGCCTATTCCCCCCGCCGACCATTCGGTCACAGTGCTTACCATGCTCTTTTACTGTCAAAAATGTCAAACATCTACTTCAGCGCATCTGTGTATATTTTTTCCCCCCACCATGCCAGTATGCTTTTGTCTAGAATGCTTCAGTTTAGGTTTTTAGGTTTGCTAGGGGTTTCCTTTCGCAGGGTTGTACATCTTAGCCATCTGATTTATGTGACGAAGTTTTGTAATGAAGGGTGTTAGAGCATTGGGATCATGTGAATCTAGCATTCCAGTTGATGTGTATACGCAGTCTTGTTTTGAATCAGTACAGGATGGAAGTGTTGGAATAGGTAGGGTGATGTCCTTACTGCTGCTTTCAGCAAAAGGCGATACCCTAATGTTTTGATACTGCAGGAAGTGGCACATTTGGAACCTGCATCTACCAAGCTGGTCAACTGACTTTTTCACAGGCCAACCCAAAAAGTTGTTTCTGCCTATGCAAGAGGTTTACAAATAACACAAACAACACAGCAGGGAGAACATATGTGAGAAAACGCCGCTAATTTATGGAAATGATTCGACTTTATTTTACAATAAGCGAATAGCCAAGGAACACAAAGTCACCAGAATACTGATATGCAGTTGTGTTGCTTGAATTGATATTTGCTGCTGGCTGCATGTCACACTGAGCTAAAAACAAATAAAGAGGAAGGCAAGGGGCCAATGCACAAAAATTTCAAGGGGTACAAAATTCCTACCATCATTTGTAATCCAGAATAGAATTTTCAAGGGGTTTCCATTTTTCCACAGTGTGCTTTAAATGAAATGCAGTCTACTGAGAATCTGGCTGATGAACTAGCATCACTAGTTAGCTAAGAGAGATGGGCAGACTCACCTTCTGGAGGTCAGCAGAATAGGAAGCAGGATCCCACGCCACAAGTATTACATTCTTAAAGAGAGAATTCTCAGTAAAATTGTACTGTGGCTTTGCCATAATCTGTTTGGGGTGAAAATGAAAAAGCCATTCCATCATTTTGTCCATATTCACAGTAAGAGACCAAGCGTACATATGTTTGAGATAAACAGGGAGGTGGATTGAAGCCCACCAGTGAGTTGATGATCTGGAAGGTTGTCTTGCTGCCCACATCCTTCTCATAGCCCACAGTTGGAGCAGCATTAAAACGAAGCACTGCATCATGCGAGTCTGGAGTCAACAAACAAACATCTTGTCAATCAAAAATGCCAAACACTGATATAACAGAAGTGGCATTTACATTCCACATCACTATAGGTGGGTCATTTGCTAAACAATGGTGGAAGAAACATTTCTTTTTGTCAGCAAACTATAAACCTTGATATTCACTATACCCATTTTCAGGAAAACAAGTAAGTAATTAAATAATTCAGTAAGTACATAAACAAACAAACAAACTGTCAGACAGACATACAAACAAACAACTAAATAAATAAATCTGATAATTAGTTGATGAAGCCTTGTATGCAGGTACTCCCACCTCTTTGAGGCAAAGATACTTAGACATACTATAATTTTATCAAGAGCAGGAGAAAAACAGGATGGAAATATTACTTAATTGGTCACATCTGCCAAGGTTTGCTCAGTATAGAAGCAGCTACCCACACCTTCCGCCCTGTCTCTCTGTCATTTTTTTCACACATCCATTCTTAAACATATTTATACATACTTTTGTTGTGTCCTGCCATTTTCTCTCACATTAAAAATACTGAAGTTGTGTAACTGTAATTTCAGCCTCCTTTTTATGGTGGGGTCTCACCAGCCATGCCCTAGCATGTGTTACATCTGTTTTCTTGAGTGCGGTTGTTTGCCTTGTACATTTACTTGCTTATTTGATTTGAGTCCCTGCCTTGTGCCCGTTGGCCCTGGCATAGGCTCTGGGTACCTGCGACCCTAGTAAGGATTAAGCGGTTACAGAAAATGAATGAATGAATGAATTTGAGCAGTTAAGCCATTCATTGATATGTATTTGTCTCAATACATGCTCATGCTGTATCAGGGATGTGTGGTGGAGCTAGGGTTGCCAGTTTTGTCTAATCAAAAACCTGGACACTAACGGAGTGTCCCTTTCAGCAGGTCTCCTAGTGGCCTTTCCACTGGCTAAATGGAAATGTCTCTGCACATATTGTTAATTTAATCAAATGAAATTCTACTAAAAAAATTTAATTAATTATGAAAAAAAAAAGAAAATTTTATGAAAAATTCAAGGCTGAACTGAAGGACCTCTAAAGCAACATCTCTGAATTTGCATTTTATAGTTACTGTGAAAAGGGTTTAGAGAAAGAGGTGTTCTCAGGCATTGTATTTTAGTAACTTTGTGTAAATAATTTTAGTGACCAGTTATGTTGCTTATCCAACCGCAAACGTCTGACTTGTCAGCCATTAATCAATCTGGCATCACCACCCCTCACAGTGCATGTCTAGCCACAGCTAACATTGTCAAAATTGGTCACATGCTGAAGACTAATCATCAAGGGTCAAATAAGGTCTCAAAATACTACAGCGCACTCTTGAATTAACAATAATGAATAGATTGTACCTGGTATCAAAAGTAGTTTTGACTAAAACCCTAAATGTAGATGCCCACACTCTGTGTGAAACACTTTCAATTAAGCAATTTCCAGTAAATCCTTCATTCAGAACAATATGGGCATCCACTAAATACCTATAAAAACTGTAGAAAAATAAGGTTGTAGCTTTTTCAAAGCAATCTTTCATGTCTTGTTTCCCAAACCCACCATCTCACCAATTTCATCTCCCAGTGAAGAGCTGAGAATGGCACCGGCCGAGCTGACAATAGCACATGTCCTGTATGGGGTGCCTTGAAGCTTCTCTAGGGGTTGGGAAGGAACCAACTGGCCCCAGCCCAAGCTGGCGAAGGGTTCCTCTGCAGCATCTAGCTCCCTTACCTGGCCCTGCTTCTTAATCTGACATAGTAGTTCCTGCTTTATTTTCTGCTTCCTTTGCTGTTGCAAGGAAGTCACATTGTAGGAGTTGATTTTTCTGTAGTTCTTCTTGGCATTTTGCAGGTGTAAACTTAGCATACTAGAAGAAACAGAGCCAATCCACAGACCATACACCACCTTTTTGCCATTGGAGAAATTTTCCTCCCAGTCATCTGAGCGCTTCTTTTTGATCTTCCACAAATCCAGCTTGAGTGTTTTTTGAGGTTTCCCTACATTATTTGTGCGGTCTTGTTTCTTTTCCACCAGCTGCACAACTCTAGTGTGTTGGGCTCTGGTGCTATGAGGCCTTTTTAAGGTTCTTGTGGTCACATTGCTGTACCGGACAGGGTCTGTACGCATAGATGGAAAGGCGAGGGGCAGGCTAGACTCTGAGTTCTTGGAGAAAATGATCAATAAGAGCAGCACCCAGATCAGCAAACCCACCAGGATCACTTTCCCCAGCTTCATGGCCTGCATCGGCAGACTTCAGTTAGTCCTAGGACAGAAAATAGAGAGGACTTGTTTGTTTATGGCCTTTAACTTTCAGAAAGTGAGCAAGCCTTTTACCTGGTAGGCATGCCCCTTCTGGACAGGTGACTCAAAATTGTTCATCAAACCAGAATGAACAGAGATTGCAGAACAGGTAATTAAAATTTAATTTTATTGTTCAGTCAAAGAAAACATTATGTACTATTAAGATAAAGACATTTACCAGGTCATTTTAGCACAATTTCTAACATAAATCTGGCAATGAACAATATATTAGGAAATCATTCAAAATATGGTGAAAAACACTCTAACGAATGCATAGGCAACCCAATCTGCTCAATCCCCAAAAATATTTTGTTAGTCAACAACCCGGAACCAGGACAACTATAAATTATTTCAAACTTGGTCAGAATGCTGCTTGGTCACCTTTTGACTTGCCTGCACCTGCAAAATTTTCAGATAAGAAGAGTCCAAAGCGCCCGACCTACGGGCCAGCCCATATAATCTGCAGGTTATGCGTCTGTAAAGATAGATGCTATCTGTCATAATACTCTTTATGAAGTCATTCAAAACAAAAATAAAAAATGTCCACAAATAACCAACATAGAGGACTATTTGCCTTTAGGAATGGACATGAAATAAACCATGAGATGTACAAGTACCTGTACTGTGCTTAGATAAAATAAAGCGCAGGATATAATGCTAACTTCTTGAACTTTTGCATGTTTCACACTTATCAAGTAATTCAAATAAACAACCAGCTTTTTACATAAGAATGCTTAATGTGGAAACATTTACTTCATACTAGTCTATGTTTATTCAAATACACAACTGCAATGATGATACATATTTCCCCTAGGTTCTATTAGGGATTTTATGTTATGTTAACACCAAGCTAGCGTTGGTATACATTCATTGCAAAAGCATTCCAAACTGCTTATAGCTTATAACATCATGGATGGGCTGAGCTAAACTGCTGTAGACTGAATATGTTGATTTGCATACAGGCATTCAAAATGGTGACATAACAAAACTGGTGGATTTTTAGCTACATGCCTATATGGAGTGGTATGTTTTGAAACTTTAACTGTTTATATACTATGCAATCTCTTAAAAAAAGTACAGAAAAACTGGTCTTTCATGATATGGGCCCTTTATGTAATAATGAATTACCCTGTTTGAAATCTTCTGAGGCTGGCAATGAAACAAAACAGTGTGTCTTGCACAAGCTTATGAGATTGCTTTTAGTAAACACTTTTAGTAAACACAATGTGTGGCTATGGGTCATTTTTATTTACAGAAGGAAAAAAATTGCAACATCTTTAAACTTCATAACTTTGTGCTGAGTTTATCTACTTCACATAACTGCCACATGTTATCCACATCACCACAGAGGAATTTGGGCCCACGCCATCATATCTGGTATGATGTTCCTATGGTGGAATACTGTGGTAGTTTTACGCTGTCTTCCAAAAACCTTATTCACAACCCTCGGATTGATTCAGTTTTTGCCCCATTACTTACTACTTTCAGAATCTTGAATGCAAACCTTGTCTGAGGCAAGGAAGACTTGCAGTTCTTTACTGTTATCTTAGTTCCTTTGTGACTTCCTTCACAAATTATCACTGCGCTCTTTGGTAGCCCTGCGAAATTTGGTAGGGCAGTCACATCTGAGAATATTCTCCACTGTTCAAAGACTTTTCCCTTTGGAGCTAATGGCACTCATGGTGGTCCCAGAGTCCCAGAGCTGTAGAAATGGCTTTAAACTCTTTACAGACTGGTATATTTTAATAAATTTCTTTCTTATCTCTTTCAGAACATCTTGTGGTCATGCCATAGTGTACTGCATGCTGAGACCTTTCAGCTACTTTAAATTGCTAGAAAGGTTCTTTTAAAGTGATGTTCTGATTGGCAGTAAGGAACAAAGAGGATAATTCTTATACAGTACACATGGCCAGCTGGTGTTGAATAATGTTTTTCCATTAATAAATAAAATTGTAATTTGTAATTTGTTTTTACTCAGGTTGTCTTTGTCTTTTATAAAATTTGAAAAAATCAAACAAATTTGCGAAAACAGAACAGCTCAGGAGGGGTAAATATTTTTTACATGGCACCCCTAATCATATCCATTTGTATGTTTCTTGAATGCTTGATAACTTTAAACAGAAATAAATAAATAAATGTTTGTAAATGATAAAACCTTATGTCTTGGGCTCCTGGGGATCATGTACCCTACAGATCTTAGTTCCAACCTTAATTAACACATCCAGTTAATGAAGGTCTTCAGGAGCATCTGACCCTCAAAGCCAAGCATGATGGAGCTAAGCTCTCCTAGGTGGTAGATCTCCAGGACCAGGGTAGGGCATCCCTTTTTTCCATTTATAAAGCATTGAATAGGCCATTGTAACAGACTGTTATCCATGAATGAAGTTTTTGTAGAATTATTGGCGCCCTTGTTAAATGAGTATAAAAACTATTAAAAGGGAATTCCACAGATATTCTAAAATGTAGTCATTCAGAGTGGTTTGATCATAAAGAAATTTACTTACTCAGATTCCTTTGGTGAGATACGTACTAGACCTTCCATTGTCTACCATGCAAAAATAGAGATTTTATTTTCCACCCAAAGCAATTATACTGGTTATATGTAATGTTTTTGTATATTATTTTGTCTTACAGCACCCTGCATGGAACATGAATGTATTTTAATAATATGTTCTTGGACAAAAGCATCAAACAATGTCTCAGACAACATATTTGCAGAATATTCAAGACAAAGACTGTAATATTTTTGTGAAGTAGCTTTTAGACACTTTAAACATATTGAACATCTGGTATCTGGTTGTTATCACTTTTATTGTGAACTATTCTGATTCTCTAGAACAGAATTTTAACATCAAACCTCTCTAAATGTCTTTAACATCCTGCCTATTAAGTTATGCAGCAATCAGTGGAATTCCCCTGTAACAGCTTGATCTCACTTCGTCAAAATGATTCAAAAGAAAAAATATGTCTCAAAAACAAATGTGGCATAATTATTGGCACCTCTAAACATTAAAAGGTAATTAATATACAGTTTCTTTTATATTTTACCCATTTAAAACCACACCCAAAAATGAGTCTGACTGGTCACCCAAAAATGTCTGTTTCACTGGGGTATAAAAATTCATACCTTCATTCATACAGCCTTTAAATAGCTTCACAATTAAAAGCTACCCACTTCCACCATAAAAGCATCAGTCAAGAAGCTATAAGGTGTCAGTATAATGTACTGTTTTGATGTGTGAGCAAATTAAACTCATCCTTTAAATATAACTGGCTATGTGACATCCATCGATGCTGTAATGAGAACTTAGTAGACATAACTAGGATGGCCAGGAGTAAGAGGGGGTTGATCCCCCACTCCTGCCAGGCCTGTGTCTGGATATCAACCTTTCATAACTTTTATACCACCACATACACGTTTTTAAGTTAAATGGGGATTGCCAACATTCTTAGCTCTAAACTCTGAGTAAAATAAGACATGAATATCTTATCTCTAACAGTTTCACAGACACGAATCAAAACACATAAACATCCTGGTTTTATAAGTGTTAAATGGCAAAAATGTAAGGAATTAACTTTGGGGTTACATATACAATAATTATTCTTCTTAACCATATTAAGAACTTATATAGTAATTTTAAACACACACAGAAATATATTGTTCTCTCTCTCTGCTTGGGTGTGGAATGCAGGGCGTCTTTAAATGAGGGAGTTCAGGCTGGGGTCAGTCTGATATTATCTCTCTTGAGTTTTACACCCTGAGTGGTGTAAATTGGGGCAATCAGGATGTCCTTTCTTTGAAGACAGAGGGGATGTAAAACAGAACCCCTTCTCTGTGAAACAGAGCTGAGATGCCCAGACTAGGTGTCTCCGAATTCACCCCCCTCCTTCTTGGGGTGAAAAAGAAAAGGGTCTTTGTTTAATCCAGGATGTGATCCTACAATGGACACGAGGCCCTTGATTTGATTTTCCATTAAACAAGCTGCAGAAATAATCCCAGGTCACATTAATCCCATGTAAATTGACATGTCAGTAAAAAGGTTATCAATGCATTGTGTATGTTGATGTCAAAGTAATGTCCTTATTTCATGGAATATCAAGTGAAGTAGGTGTTTATTGTCAACCATCTACACAGTACACTGTGAAATGAAAGAACGTTCTTCTAGCAACATGATGCAACACAAAGAACAAAAACAGAAACATCACTAGACTACACAAGCGCAGACAGGACAGGACTACACAGAGTGCAAAAAAAAAGAGAGTGTCAGACTTATAAAACAAAAGCAAACACTAATTGTGACATTTGGGAGGGAGTGAGGCTGGACATAGGGATGAAGGGAAGTTTTAATAAAATCAGATCTGCTTCCCCCAAGAAAAGGCATGTCAGAATGCTTTTAATATTTCAGGACAAGGACAACATAGAATGTGACTGATAAAAGCAGTAACAGTATTAGTGTGGCTCAGTTTTCCCATCATATGCTGAGGAATACTGGTGCTAAACCCAATGAATAGCATTCTCACCGAAGTGTCCTTTTTGTCTAGAAGGATAAGGGCTGGGTTAAGGGTGGTGGTGATGGCAACTTCTCTTCAATGTTAGGGACAATACGTAAACTGCAGGAGGTCCAGTGGTGGGGCAGCTGTGATTTTATGTGCCTTCTGATGAGCCTCAAAAAGCACTTCATGATGATGGGTGTGAGTGCAATGAGATGAGGCAGGACACTGACGACTTCTGTGGCACAGGGATGATGGTGGTGTCTTTGAAGCACACTGGAATGACAGTGGTGCTCAGATTGAAGGATATTGACGGTGTCTGTGAGCACTTCTGCCAGCTGTTCCACACATCCTCTGAGCAAACAACCAGGAATATTGTCTCGTCAAGGCAGCTTTCCTTGGGTTAACTTTGAGTTCTCTTTAAATCGGCCATGGTTAGACAGAACACTTGGTCGTTGTGTGGAGCCCTGACACGTGCACTGTGTGTCTCCAATGTCATGGAAGTGGCTGTGGAGTTTCCTTGGAAATGGCATCAATGTACTTGCTGATGTAGCCAGTCACTGATGCCGTGTAGTTCTCCAGGTTGGTAGAGCTACCATAGGTTACAACATCTCTAAACATGTGCCGGTCAATGTGCTCAAAACAGTCCTGAGGAGCAGAGATGGCTAATGGGGGCCAGGTTTTTGTCTGCTTGAGAGCGGGATTTTCACATCTAATGGGTTGACTGTACGCTGGGATCAGCATAACACAGATAGT
>JBBPCZ010072224.1:10000-11418 GCA_037974445.1 Brycinus macrolepidotus | reverse complement strand
ACTCTGTATCTTGATGATGTAATAACAGTTGCACTCTGTATCTTTATGGCATAATAACAGTCTCACTCTGTATCTTTGTGATGTAGTAACAGTTGCACTCTGTATCTTGATGATGTAATAACAGTTGCACTCTGCATCTTTATGACATAATGACCGTCTCACTCTGTATCTTTATGGCGTAATAACAGTTGCACTCTGTATCTTGATGATGTAATAACAGTTGCACTCTGTATCTTTATGGCATAATAACAGTCTCACTCTGTATCTTTATGACGTAATAACAGTCTCACTCTGTATCTTTATGGCATAATAACAGTCTCACTCTGTATCTTTTTGACGTAATAACAGTCTCACTCTGTATCTTTATGGCATAATAGCAGTCTCACTCTGTATCTTTATGGCATAATGACCGTCTCACTCTGTATCTTTATGGCATAATAACAGTTGCACTCTGTATCTTGATGATGTAATAACAGTTGCACTCTGTATCTTTATGGCATAATAGCAGTCTCACTCTGTATCTTTATGGCATAATAACAGTTGCACTCTGTATCTTTATGGCATAATAACAGTCTCACTCTGTATCTTTATGACGTAATAACAGTCTCACTCTGTATCTTTATGGCATAATAGCAGTCTCACTCTGTATCTTTATGACGTAATAACAGTTGCACTCTGTATCTTTATGGCATAATAACAGTCTCACTCTGTATATTTATGATGTAATAACAGTCTCACTCTGTATCTTTATGACGTAATAACAGTTGCACTCTGCATCTTTATGACATAATGACCGTCTCACTCTGTATCTTTATGATGTAATAACAGTCTCACTCTGTATCTTTATGACGTAATAACAGTTGCACTCTGTATCTTTATGGCATAATAACAGTCTCACTCTGTATCTTTATGATGTAATAACAGTTGCACTCTGTATCTTTATGGCATAATAACAGTCTCACTCTGTATCTTTATGGTATAATAGCAGTCTCACTCTGTATCTTTATGGCATAATGACCGTCTCACTCTGTATCTTTATGGCATAATGACCGTCTCACTCTGTATATTTATGATGTAATAACAGTCTCACTCTGTATCTTTATGGCATAATGACCGTCTCACTCTGTATCTTTATGGCATAATGACCGTCTCACTCTGTATATTTATGATGTAATAACAGTCTCACTCTGTATCTTTATGACGTAATAACAGTTGCACTCTGCATCTTTATGACATAATGACCGTCTCACTCTGTATCTTTATGATGTAATAACAGTCTCACTCTGTATCTTTATGACGTAATAACAGTTGCACTCTGTATCTTTATGGCATAATAACAGTCTCACTCTGTATCTTTATGACGTAATAACAGTCTCACTCTGTATCTTTATGGTATAATAGCAGTCTCACTCTGTATC
>JBBPCZ010072224.1:0-5000 GCA_037974445.1 Brycinus macrolepidotus | reverse complement strand
TGTCTACATCTCTACTGCCCCATCTACCCCCCTACTGCCCTGTCAGTCCCTCTACTGCCCTGTCTGCCCAATCTACCCTCTACCGCCCCATCAGCCTCTCTACTGCCCTGTCAGCCCCTCTACTGCCCCATTTACCCTCTAGTGCCCCATCAGCCCCTCTACTACCCCATCTACCCCTCTACTGTTTCATCTACCCCTATATTGCCGTCTGTACTTCTACTGCCCCCATTTACCCCTCTACTGCCCCATTTACCTCTCTACTGCCCCGTCTGCCCCTCTAATGCCCCATCTACCACTCTACTGCTCCATCTACCCCTGTACTGAACTATCTGCCCCTCTACTACCCCGTCTACCCCTCTACGGTTCCTTCTACACCTCTACTGCCCCGTCAGGCCCTCTACTACCCCATCTACCCCTGCCCTATCTACCCCTCTATTGTGTCATCTACACCTCTGCTGCCCCATGTAATTCTCTACTGGCCCATCTACCACTCTCCTGCCCCGTCTCCTACTTTACATCTGAATGTAACGTATAACAAAATTAACCCCCCGCCCCCCCGCCAACTTGCCTCTTTTGCCCCTCTTCTCTTCCCAGCAACAGCTCCGGAGATTCTAAACCCCCACACTGGGGCAGAAGCACAGTCAGCAGATGTGAACATGCTATCCACCATTACTCTCTCACACACACACACACACACACACACACACACACACACACCCCATTCATCATCTCCAGCACAGCCCTCATTCGGTTTAAACAGCTGAACCTTGAATTCTCCATATGGCCAAACCCAAATCACACCAGGCTACCAAACACACTCACTCTCTCTCTCTCTCACACACACACACACATACACACACACACACACACACACACACACTCACACGGGCCGGGCTCACCTTGCAGCCGAACATTAGCGACAGGGTCCTGTTGCTGCAGATCAGTTTGCACTGACACATCACTGGAGAAAAACACTTCATGTTCCTCAGGCTCCTCCACGGCGGAGACATCATCACATCCACAGCCATAGGAGATCCGGCAAGGCGCGAGATTTACACCGCAAGGTTACTTACACATACACACACGCACACACACACACTCCCCCACACACACAAACCTCTGCTCATCTTTAAAGGGGAAACGTCCTGAGGGCAACAGAATCCAGATTGGTGGTGCCCCAACAAGAGCCAACCAGAAAAAAATCCCTGCATGTGTGTGTGTGTGTGTGTGTGTGTGCTATACAATCCCTCCCCCTCTCTCCATCTCTCTCTCTCTCGGTTACCCCCCTGCTCTCTCATACACACACACAGAAATGTTGTGATAAAAAAGTACACACAAACACACGGAACCGAACATCCTCTTAGCTTAACAGCATTTCTCCACCGACTGCCGGTTCCTGTACACTCCACTGCTCTCGCTCTCTTTCTCTCACTCTCTCTCTCTCTCTCTCTCTCTCTCTCTCTCTGTGTGTGTCTGTGTGTGTGTGTGTGTGTGTGTGAGCGATCGTATGCATTTGTCTGCATGTTTGTATCTGGCGCCCTCTAGCTGCATAAAGTGAGTAGGAGCTCTCCGTGGTGCTGAAATAAGATTTCTTTCCTAAAATGTTTCACAAATCATTTAAAATGTTTTAATTGGTATGTTAATATAATAATATTACATAATAGTCTGTTTTGGTCAAAAATGTCACTCAAGCTGTTACATTATCAAATAACTAAATGTCTCCTGGTACCAAACACACTGTTCTGAAAGAAAATAATACAAAATAATAAAATATATGATGAAATAAACGAATGAATAAGTACTGATTTCCCAGTATTATTAAAGTAGACACGTTCAGATTGCAAAGAAGGAAACACTGTAGAATCATAAATGTAAAAACATCCACCAGCCAACTGACCTATGATACCACACACCGTGAACTATAATACCACACACACTGACCTATACCATACATAATAACCTACAACAATACAAACACTGACCTATAATACCACACACACTGATCTATAAAACCACACACACTGGTCTATAATCCCAAACACACTGACCTATAATACCACACACACTGTCCTATAATACCACAAAGACTGACCTATAGTACCTCACATGTTGACCTATAGTGTCTCACACACAGACCTTTAATACCACACACACTGACCTTTTATACTACACACACTGACCTGCAATACCTTACACACTGACCTATAGAACCTCACACAATGTTCTGTAATACCACACACACTGATCTATAAATCTGAATACACTGATCTACAATACCACACACACTGACCTATAATACCTCTCACAACGGCCTATAATACTACGCACACTGACCTACAATACAAAACACACTGTCCCTGTAATACCTCACACACTGACCTATAATACCCAACAAACTAACCTATACCGTACACAATTACTTACAATGCCCTACACACTGTTCCTACAATACTTCACACACTGCTCCTATAATACCACACACACACTGTTCCTATAATACCACATCCACTGTTCCTATAATACCACAGACACACTGTTCCTATAATACCTCACACACTGTTGTATAATACTGATGGATTTAAGTGTTTATTGATTCTATTCTATTTCTGATTCAGTCGCACTCTTGACTCATATTCTTTTTGTTTCTGCCAAAAACCTCAGACCGCACCCCCTCCTCACACGGCACCTACTCCACTCACCATGAGATCAGATAAGCTAAAACGCCACTCCTGTTGCATCAGCACTTCCACACTTGTTTTACATCATTATTCTGCATCAGTTGGGTCCCAAGAGCGTTATACAAACTTGTTCTGTTCTTTCTTTAAACAGCTGTTAAATTAAATTATACCTCACCCACTGACCTATAATACCTCACACACTGACCTATAATACCACACAAACTGTTCCTACAATACTTCACAAACTGACCTATAATACCACACACACTGTTCCTATAATACCACACATGCTGTTCCTGTAATACCTCACACACTGACCTGTAATACCAAACACACTGTCCTATAATACCTCATACACTGTTCCTATAAGACCACACACACTGTTCCTATAATACCACACATGCTGTTCCTGTAATACCTCACACACTGACCTGTAATACCAAACACACTGTCCTATAATACCTCATACACTGTTCCTATAAGACCACACACAGACTATTTCTATAATATCTCACACACTGTTGTATAACACACACTGATGGATAATACTGCACACTGACGTATAATACCTCACACTAACATAATACCACACACACTGACATATAATGCCTCACACACTGACCTATAATACCAAACACACTGTCCCTGTAATACCTCACACACTGTTCCTATAATACCTCATACACTGTTCCTATAATACTGCACACACTTACCTATAATACCTAACACACTGACCTATAGTACCTGACCTATAATACTGCACACACTGACCTATAATACCAAACACATTGTCCTATAATACCTCACACACTGATCTATAATACCACACACACGATTCCTATAATACCTCACAAACTGATCTATAATACCACACACACTGTCCCATAATACATCACACACTGATATATATTACCTCATGCACTGTCCTATAATACCTCACACACTGCAATACTGCACACACTGTCTTATAATAAACACACTGTCCTATGATACCTCACACACTGATCTGTAATACCTCACACACTGTTCCCTCAGTACCTCTTACCCTGCAATAACTAACAAAAGTTAGTTTTCTGCATATCTGTTTATGCATGTTTTATGTCTTTTTAACTTTTTTGTGTCTCTCAGAAAAAAAAGTTCTGATTTGATTTTAGTCCTGCAATTGTGTGTGCGGATTCACAGCTGGAGCTCCAGGTAACTTTACAGCTTCCACACACGGTGGAGTGAGAGAGCCAGGTAAGTGAGTGTGTGTGTGTGTGTGTGTGTGTGTGTGTGTGTGTGTGTGTGAGAGTGAGAGAGAGAGAGAGAGGGAGAGTAGAGAGAGATAGAGAGAGAGAGAGAGAGAGAGAGAGAGAGAGAGAGAAAGAGAGAGAGAGAGAGAGAGAGAGAGAGAGAGAAAGAGAGAGAGAGCTGTTATTTATTGTGCATTCATCTCAGGACTGACTGCGGCGCCCCCTCAAGGTGACGTCAGTGTTTTAAAGGACACACGACTGAATGAAATGAAAACACACCTTTTCTGTGTGTGAAAGGACTCGTTCACTGATTTTACACACCAGAATCTACATCATCGTCCCCGCGAGGACATTTCTGACTAAAAAGAATAAACTACCGCACACTATGGATCGAAATACCCAACATGATGTCTTACAATACCTTACATACTGTCACTGTAATACTCAAAACGCTGTCCTACAATACCCAACACACTGTCCTACAATACCCAACACACTGTCACAACACACTGTCCCACAATACCCAACGCATTGTACTACAATACCCACTGTTCCACAATACCAAACACACTGTCCCACATTACCCAACACACTGTACCACAATACCCAACACACTGTACCACAGTAGCCAACACACTGTACCACAATGTAACACACTGTCACTGTAATATCTGACACACTGTCACCACACAATGTCCCACAATACCCAACACACCGTACTACAATACCCAACACACTGTACCACAGTACCCAACACACTGCCACTGTAATACCAACACATTGTCACAACACACTGTCCCACAATACCCCACACGCTGTCCAACAATACACAACATACTGTCACTGTAATACCCGACACACTGTCAAAACACACTGTCCCACAATCACTAAACACACTGTCCTACAATTCCCAACACACTGTCACCGTAAAACACAACACACTGTCACTGCAATACTCAACACACTGTCCCACAACACCCAACTCACTGTCCCATAATACCCAACACACTATACTACAATACCCAACACACAGTCACTGTAATACCTGACACATTGTCACAGTAATACCTGACACACTGTCACAAGACAC
>JBBPCZ010072193.1:0-11979 GCA_037974445.1 Brycinus macrolepidotus | reverse complement strand
TCTCTTTTCTCTTTCTTCTTCTTTCCCCCTCCTTCTGTTGCCTCTCTCATCAACTTTTTTATTTATCCTGTTTTTTTATTTTAATTAATTGAAAATAAATAAATAAATAAAGTCATCCTCCGAAGAGGGGGGGTGGAGGCGGGTTCAAAAAAAAAAAAAAAAAAAATTGCCGGCACGTGGTGTTGTGCTAAATTGTTCCTCCCTGGCATAATTGCAATATCAGCTGATCACCTGCTATGGCTGAGGCCCCATATGCAGCCCTGGGTGCGTCTCTCACGCTTGGCTTCTTCCTCTGTTTTCAAGGAACTAACCAGAGCCACCAGTGTCAATAAATGAGCTCTGTTCCAGTTGGCTGCTCTGTATTGTGCCTCATTCAAAAAGCAGTCCAGGCTAAAACACACCTGTAACTTCTGTGTGAATGACCAGGGTTAAACTTCTGTTACCTCAATCTTTGCATTCCTTTGCATTTTTGTACACTTAACTCTGCCGCTAGAATACAGTATGGCTTAGTACTTTATTCACTCACACTAGTACTAGCAGCTGCTCCTGCTCCTTATTCTCTAAGCAGATCAGTATTACATGTGTCAATAGGCAGTGCATAAATATATGTATGAACTAGTAGTTTTTTTTCTGCTGTTTCTACAGGTGGGAGTGATGAGGAATGTGTGAAAGAGGATGGTTTTCTCAGCCCTACTGAACAGGCTATGTGGGCTTCCACTTTGAAGGTGCATGAAAATGAACTTCAACCCATTCTCAGGCATTCGTTTTTCCTCTCCCTTAGTGCAAACTCCAAAACACATGTACGCCTGCAGTGTTCAATTAGCAAATACTTACTTGGACGATTTTCTAGATATGCTTAAATGACAAAAAATATGTAAGAAAGAAAATTATTTTTATGTTGGATGTTTAAGGAAAAATGCAGTGTGTGTGTGGGTGTGTGGGTGTGTGGGTGTGGTGTTTTTGTAGGATGTACAGGGCCTAGTGAGAAATCTGTCTCTTTGGGAATGGCGGCATTGGCAGAATCAGCCTCTTCACACACACAGAGTGGAACACTCTAGCCGCTGCCTCCATTTCATCGCCATCATGGACCTCATTGACAGGATGAAACTGGGACAAGAGGTAAGACAAGTGAAAGACAAAAGAAAAGAAAAACTGATAACTGGGGAGGTGGACAGGTTGTACCATAGTGGACAAAACTGAATAATAATCTGATGCTGGTTTTCTCCCTCCATATGAACTAGCCAGTTCCCATTGCTCTATTAATTGTCCACTTGATTAATTCGTTTTTTTAATTGCCTCGGAACAAATGGAATAAACAAATGAACCATCGACACTAATTATTAACTTGTCAGTAATTAAAATGAGTTATTAAACTTTATTTAGGTTGTCATTATTTCTCAATTGTAATCCATTACTTGTTTGAGAAACTTATCAAATTATTTGAGTAGTTTATAATTTGACTGATAAAAATAGTACTCTGGACACCACTAAGATATCAGATAACAACTGCATTTTTATTTGATTACGTTGTTTTCATTCACTGTAAAATTTAGAGCTCCATGAAACATTTAATATTTCTGAACACCTTACATTATAAGGAACTATCTGTTTTTTCTAGTTTTCCTAGAAATCTCAAATGTAAATGGCCTTAACATTTATTGTGCCGCTTATTGCTATTATTTCTAGAGGTATGCTCAAAACTACATATACCGCATTGCGGTGTGTAATATCATTACCACAAGAGTTGAGAGAATAAGCAATGATCAATGAGGTTCTAGCAGAATGAGTGAACTGGCCCAAGTGGCAAGATGTTGAATGATTTGGCTGCTTCAGCGGGAGAAAGAGGAAATTTGACATTTGTAAATGTTATGTGAGGATTAAAAGACAAAATGAATTTTGAAGATAGACCAAACCCTGTCAGAGGAACAGAGAGAAAACATGTAGCTTGTTGTAGGGACAGGTTATGACTGATTTGTTTGAAACTGGGTAAATAGCATCTATCCTGTTATGAATGAGCCTTAACACAGGCATGTATTGGCTGCTGAATTTTGAATGGCTGATGTCAGCCATTTTGTTGAGTGAGTCAAATGAAACTTGAAGAGATATGAGCAAATGTAGTCAAGTGTAAACATATAACATTTCAAAATTTTTTTAGCTGAAGCGGATATTGAAATGGATCAGTTGCATCTCCCCCGATGTTTGCAGGGTGTAAAATTTCAGGAGCTATGAACCTTTACATCACAAGACACTGGTACAGGCATGTACTGCTTGCTGAATTTTCATTGGCCATGGCATCTATTTTTTGAGCTAAATGGGATTTTAAATGTGAGCATGTGTGCAAGTGTAGCCAAGTGTAAACTTACCAAGTTTCAAAAGTTTAGTTTGTGACTTTTGAGATATTGAAATGTCAGTTCCTATGGATGAAAGTTCATGAAATTTGGCGTGCTCCCAAAGAATGTGGTAGTGAGCATTGACATTATTCATTAGGTGGTGCTACTCAGAATAAACACATGATAATCATAACGGACTAGGGTCATGCACCTCCTAGAGGCCTACTTGACATATAAATTTTCTAATTTTTGACAGAAAAGTTGTGCAACTATTGCCCAAAAAGTACTTGTGCCCTCAGTTTAGGGGGCTCTAGCATGAAGGGACACGCTGTTCTGCCTTCCGGAACAGTCCCCTGTTCCTACACGTCAGGTCTCATACTGCCGCAAGCTATACAAGCTATGAGTGGTAGAAATACCACTCATTTTTCATCAGTGGTAGCCTCTACATTTCCTCCTCTCAGCACGTTTTCCTCACTCGAGGTCAGTGATGCCACAGAATCTCTCTGTTCATGACTCTAGTTCATTACGCTCATGTCTGGATAATCTGTGTCCGCTATCCATCAAACGAACTTGCTCGAGCCTTCCTCACCCATGGTTGACAGAGCCCATTCGAAGGCTGCGCACCGATCTCAGAGCTGCTGAGAGAAAATGGCAGGGGACCCAGGGAGTCCAGGGAGCCAGCTGACTTTAAACTACCAGTCACTCCTATTCTCCTTCTCATCTAGTGTCACTGATGCTAAAGCTGCATTCTACAGCAACAAAATTAACTGCACCATAGACACTTGAAGCCTGTTCTCTATCTTCAAAACATTGCTCTCACCTCCCAACCCGCACCAGACATAAACCTCTCAGCAGAGGTCTTTGCCTCCTTTGTCACTGAAAAGGTGGTGGCTATCAGTAGCCAATTCTTTGATTTACACAGGGCCAGCCCTTGTCACATTATACCTACTCTGGTCAAAAGTGCATCATTACTGTCTTTTACCCCTCTCACAGAGAGTGAGGTATCGAAACTCCTGACTTGTAGCTGTCCCACTACATGTCTGCTTGCGCCATCCCTACATGGCGCTTCCAAGCCATCTGTTCAACTATCAAGCCCGTTATCATGCATGTGGTTAATTCCTCACTTACCTCCGGAACATTTCCTACACGCTTCAAACAGGCTTAGGTCACGCCTCTGCTCAAAAACCCCTTCCTCAACCCTGCTCAAGTTGAAAATTATCGGCCAATCTCGTTGCTTCCATTCTTATCCAAATCATCGAAAGGGCGGTCTTCAAACAGGTCACAGAATTTCTCTCTCGGAATGACCTCCTTGATCCAAACCAGTCTGGTTTCAAGACCGGCCATTCCACTGAAACGGCTCTGCTTCAGTGACTGAACCTTTAAAATCGGCCAGAGTGGCAGCTCAGTCCTCTGTTCTTATCCTTCTGGATCTGTCAGCTGCCTTTGATACAATTGATCACAACATCCTCCTATCCATACTCTCAAACATGGGCATTTCAGGCAGAGTTCATTCCTGGTTCAAATCTTACCTCTCTGGGGTCGAACAACTCCAGCCCATAAGCTGCTCACCGGAGTCCCCCGAGGCCTAGTACTGGGGCCCCTACTCTTTGCAATTTACACAACCTCCTTGGGCTTGATTATTCACTCTCATGGCTTCTCCTATCACTGCTATTTCCAACCATATGCAGCAATACCTGTCCTTCCCGCCAGATGACCACCTACAGCTAAATCTTGCCAAGACAGAACTTCTGGTTATCCCAGCCAAACCTTCTATCAATCAAACTATCAAAATAAAAATTGCCTCTTCATTCCTCACCCCGTCCAAGGTGGTGAGAAACCTGGGTGTCATGATTGATAGAATTAAGTTCAACTCTTGCCTACAGAGTGACATCTGTGTCAGCACCCAGCTACCTTAACCCTATCCTTCCACCATATGTTCCTACTCGCTGCCTCCGGTCCACCAAGGAACATCATCTGACTCTGCCATCCCTACACACAAGGCAAACCCAGTCCAGACTCTTCTCCTTTGTGGTTCCCCGCTGGTGGAATGAGCTGCCTAAGCTGACAAGAGCAGCAGAATACCCTCTGTATCTTCTCGCATTACTCTTACATAAAGATTTACCACTTTGTACTCTCCTTGAATGTTTCCTCATACCGTTAGTCACTTTGGATAAAAGTGTCTGCCAAATTATTGTAATGTAATGTAGTTTATGCCTCACTTTAGGGGGCACCAACGTGAAGGGACACGCTCATCTAGGGACACATGTTTCTTTTTCCGTATCAGCCATTTGGGGCTACAAGCAGACCAAGGTTCATGTGGATTTGTGAAGTGTATGAATTAGTCAACCAAAAATCGATAGAAAAAAAAAAACGCTGACAAGCACTATATGACTGCCCTGCCGCAGTCATATGTATTGTACGTAAAAATTAGATATCACAGTTTTCTTTTTTTCTTTTAATTTGGTGCATGTAATGTCTCACATAGCTAATACACACACTTGCACTCACACATACACGTTTGTAGCTGTCGAGGTGAGGGACCTTTTGAGGCTTTCAAGTGCTTAGTCAGCAAATAAACTTTCTTTCATGATCCTTTGAAGTCTCTCTGTTTCTTACATTTTTTCTATATGGCAGTCTAAATTCACTGAATGTCATGAGAGGTCTTTTAACTATTTTTATTTAGTCAGTATATTTTTGTAATGTTTGGTAAAATTCTCATTCTTGGTAGCCTTCATCTTGGTGTTAAGAATCTACATATTTCATTTCTGATTAGGCCCTTTAAGACACTTGGTAATGTTAAGGGGTTTTATTAGAGTAAGTTAGGCTTTGCGCTTTGAGGGACAAAGGCAATGTAAGCCAGTTTCTGTATTAACTGATATTAGATAGCTAATGATCTCTCTCAGTGCCTGCTCTTATAATTTTATTTACAACAAAGGTAACACTAAGGTTCTGTTTTTTGTCTGCTGAGTTTCAGAACTCCCAACTTCATCCCATGCCAGGGAAAAAGCTGTGGTGCTCTTTTAACTGAATACATGCCATTATAAAATTATAATCCTTAAAGAGTTTACCTGCCATGGATTGTGTGTTACACACAGTTTACCATACAGTGAAGAATGCTATCACTTGTGCAAGAAAAATGCATCCATTACAGGGTTAAAAGTCCTCAAAAATGTTAAGTCCCTCTTTGGTCTACCAGTCAGCTTTATAATTAGGAAAAGCTGATAAGAAGAAGGAAAGAGGGGATTTGAGAGAATTTGCAGCAGAGGGCAGGGCATAACTAATCTGGAGTGTGTGAAGTCACCAGGACATATACCATTGTATATGTAGATTCAGTGATAAAAAACACTGTTGCAATATTCATATAAAATACAAAATGATAGTGTAGACTGTTAATCATAACACTGGAAAACGAAGATTTTGCTACTGGAAGTAAAACGTGATCTGCATGGAATCGGCTGTGCTGAATCCAAATCTGCAATCAAAATTTTAAGTTACAGGGACAATATTGTTTTGCAATAATTTGGTATTTTGATACAAGTATTGTTGCATGCCAACATAACAGCCGTTTCTGTCGCATGTATGTTTGCTACAGCCTTGTTTGAAATACGTTTCCTGGTTGAATTCAGTGCTGTGAGAGTTTAGGCCCGTCAATGAGCTGATGTCACCTCAGTTTAAGATGAGACGGATCGCAGACTTGTCTATTTTATAGGGTTTTCATGGATATAGGGTAAATGTTTAAGTAAAACATGAGTAGGCGCAGCTGTGTCAACCTTCCTGACAATTTCTGTTATATCTGTGGTAAATATCTGGCGTGTGATCGTGGCCAAGAAAGTGATGACTGCTTACAAGTACTGTTTCGGATGTAAAATTGGAGCCCGGGATAAAAGCTAGGCGCCTCATATGTACTGTACTGTTTGTCACTCTGGCCTCACTCAGTGGACCAAAGGCAAAAGAAAAGCTGTGCCCTTTGCTGTGCCAAAAGATCATCACTCAGACTACTGTTTCTGTATGACTACAATTTCTGGATTTCCGAAGAAGAATAAGTCAAAACTCTTCTGTCCTGACTGAGTCTGCTCTTAAACCAGTACCGCATGATGCAGAGAATCCAGTGCCAATTCCTCCTGCATTCTGTTCTGCTGAAAGTGACAGTTCTGATGGGGATCTGATGGGGATCTGATGCATTCATTACTTAAGATCCTGACATGATAGACAAAATTTGCCACATGGATTAGACAAAGTAGCAAACAGAAATTATTTTTTTGTGATCCAGTTCAAGCTCTAGAGACTGACACAACTGGGATGGATCTCTTTGGGTTTTTTTTTTTATCCCAAGTAAAATCCATTGTATATTTGCTATTGCTCACTGATTGATATTTTAACTCCTAGACACAACATGTCAGTTATTGATATATTATTCAACCAAAAATAGCAAAATTTAAAGGGACTACATAGTACATTTTTTTCTATTTTATTTTTTATCAAACAAAGTAGGTGTGCAAAAGCAGCCTAAGACTGATATTAGCAAAAGAGCTCTGTTCTGACTGGATGGCCTGTCTTGTTCAATGGTATGCTCATATTTATATAAAAAAAATAAATAAAACAAAAAATGTTTTATGAAGTAATTTATAACAATAATCATATTGCTCGGTCCCGTATATATAATATAGTATATATATGAACTTGTTTTAAAATCAGAATTTCCCCTTAGGGATAAATAAAGTTTCCATCCATCCATCCATCCATGTCAGTATAATGGTCCTAGATCGAATACATAGTTGATTCCTGTCCATGTGAAGTAAACACAAACAGTCAGGTCAGAATTCATGTCTTTTATTTTCATTGTGCATGCACCAGTCTTCATCTTGCCTTTATTGTGAACAGCTGAGAGCTGTTTAAAACATTCCCTTTGTGATGGCTGTTGCTGCTACTTGAGTAACCGAATTTTAAATGACTGTCCGCTTTCTAGATAGCGTGCAACATAAGTAATGAAAATAGAGGCATCTACAACCAAACAGTGCATTGAAACAGGCCAGACATTTGGGTCCACCTTTGGGTAAAAAAAAAAAAAAATTATACGCTCATTTTGAAGTGTAATAATATAAACCGTAAGGGCAATTTAATGGATATGAAAGGTTTCATCAATATAACCATCCCTTGCCTTTACAGCAATTTTTGGAAATAACTTGTGTCCAAACCCTTTCAGCACCTTTTCAAGCAGGCAAACAGTCTCATTTGCTGTACTCTCATTGGAGCTTGTATGTCCCTAATGGCCATAGTCTTTTTTTTTTTTGAGACATGACTCATATAGTACACTGATCTAAACAAAAATGGCAACTGAACTTTGTGGGTTGAAATTTGAACATAGTCTTAGCAATGTTGGGCCGCGACAAGGTGCCAGAACAGCTTCAGTGAGCACTGCAAGTAGATTCTAAAGTCTACAACTGTACTGGAGGAATGGAACACTATTCTTCCAAAAGACATTCCTTCAGTTTATATTCTGATGAGGCTGGCTGAAAATCTGTCATCTGGTTACTGCCATATAATATGATTTATTTAATATTTATCAAACCACTAGTGACCCCTCTTGTCATGTGGATAGGGGCGTTGCCATCCTAAAATAGACCACTCAGATCAGGAGAGAAATGTTTCATCATAAGATAAAAGTGATTCGTTTGCACTGGATTGTATTTGTTTTTCCAAAACAAAGGCTGATTTAATTTGCTTACATCTCCCCTTTAAACAATTAGGTGCATACATATCGTATAAAGAGTAGTGTCAGTGTTTCGATTCATTTCTGCTGTTTGTTTTTTCCCTTAAGGGTACTACTTACTTGCAAAGCAGAGTGATAATAATATTGCAACAAAGGTTGTGAACTGGGTGTAATCTAATTATGCACTAATTCAGAGTGGTGCTTTAAATCTTTGATCCTGTGAATTCCTCATAAATGTTGCAGTTTTTGTCTGAACTGTGTGGTGTTTTGCCATCATTTACAATCTGCAATAAGAGCAATAGCTTTTATAAGGATAAATATTTTGGGTTAGACCAAGATAATCAATGTGTGATTAGTGTGTAGTTACGTTCCAACCAGTGATGCCAATCAGCATGTTCTCTTTTCATTAAATAATAGGGGTAAAGGGTACCTTAATATGATTCTGCTGCTTGTCCACAGGGTGAATGCAGATATGAGTCAGAAGTCACAGTATATCCACATAAGCAAGATGTAAGTTGCAAGAACGCCAACAGAGTACCAACGCAAACAAGTGGAAAAGCCCCTCAGCGTAAAAGATCTAAAGCTGTATTTGCTGGTAAAGACATAAGCCTTCCTCTCACATCAGCTAACTTGAAAAGGAGAGAAGTGACACATGAAGAGGAGAGAAACAGAGACAATACCTTGTCTTCTTTCTGGACTTCAATAACAGACAAAGTATCCTCTGACAGTGACTTTAATATCAACTGTGTGAGTGATACAGATTTTGCTAATGCCATGTTAACTGATGTAACTGAGAACATGAATGTTAAATCATCAGGACAAAATCAGCAGCATAGTTGTGCTGGAGATCCAGAAGGTGAAATTGTTGAAACAACCTCTGACTCTTCCTGCAATCTGCAGCCAGAATGGCCAACTCCTAAGGAAATGTTCTATCTACCGAAATCAGATTTCTGTCCCAAACTGCGCTCTCTGAAACTAAATTCAGCAACACTGACAATAATGCTCTACAATGTCAAGCATTTCCTATTTAGACCTATACCAGACATGTTTGGCATAAATTGCTCATTAAACAATGAATCTATTCTCCTTGATGAACCAAAGAAGATATGTGGTTCAAGGAAAAAAACTGATCAGTTCCAGGTCAATTTCAGTCTTGAAGGAGATCAAAACTCATTGGATGGTGACTCTGTGAGCTCTAACATAGCTGAAGGCCTTTCTGAACCACCTGATGCTCCTGAAACTCATCTTGAACCGGCACTGTTGCCTGGTAACATGTTTTCTCCTGGTCTAGCCAGTATCCCCAACAGCCCTAGCTGGGAAATGCTTTTTGATGGTGATCTGGATCACAGAAAGGCAGAAAAGAAAACTGATCAGCCATTAGGATCTAAAAAGCATATGGTGTTTACCAGCTTAGATGAGAGTGTTGATCTGTTTGGGGATGATGAGCCTTTCCTTCAAGTATCATTACCAGAAATTGAGACTCCAAACAAAGCCTCAGTAACCCCTAAATACAATCAGGTTATTCAGCAGATGGGACAGACCATACATAATATCCAACATGCTTCAAATAATTTTAATCTTCCTGTTTCTTCTAAGAGTTTGAAGACGTCTCACCCGGTGCTGTTAGGACAAAATGTGTTACCTGTGTGTTCTGAGGCTGACGATTATTCTGAGGACATTTTCTCAGTGAACTTTGATCTTGGGTTTTATTTGGACTCTGACAAGGAGGAAACTGCAGAACAAAATCCTGACATGGCTGCAAGACTAGCAGCTGAACAAAAACAGACAGTTACCTCACTCAACCTGACACAGTCCAATGAACCTGCCAGCAACCTCACTCTTGGGCAGACTTCAACTCCCAGAGTTGGCAGAAATTCAACTTCATTTCTTATGGCCAAAACCAACTTGTCACCCATAATTACAGAGAGAAAGAGTTTGGGATTAAAGTCAAATTCTACCCCCTCAACTCCTGCATTTGCCTCTCCGAAATGCACAAGTCTAGTTGGGAGTCATCAGAAACAGCCATGTGGTGCAAGCAACAGATCATTTCAACAGTCCCTGCTTCAGACCAGGAAGACTATTTATGAAGATACTGGTTGTTCAGGTAATTTTAGGCAAATTGTTATAAAATGGCATGAAATAGCAACAATGTATGTACACTAATCAGTCACTTCAGTAGGGATACCTCTATTGTATCTACACTCACTGTCTATTTAGTGAGCCCCACTTACCGTACAGGTGTACTTTGTAGCTTACAATCACAGACTCTAGTCAGTTTGTTTTTCTGCATCATTTGTTAGCCACCTTTACCCTGTACACCAATCTCCAGAAATCTGGGTGATGAATTATTCTCAACACAGTAGTGCCACTGACATGGTAGTAGTATGTTAGACTGGTTCACATACAGCAGTATTGCGGGAGATTTTTAGAATTGTGTACACTTGCTGTCCACTTTATTAGACACAACTAAACTGTTGGTCCACCTTGCAGATGGAAAGTTACTGATAGTTAATCTGATGCTGCACAGTTTGTAAGTCATCCTCCTCCAACAGTGGTCAGCGGCTGTAAGACGCTGTTGGCGGAATTTTTGGTTGGTATGCTGTGCTCAGTAAAGTGGTGACACTGAAGTGTTTAAAAACTCCAGCAGCACTGCTGTGTGAGATCCACTCTGTGCAGTACACATTCTCAGTATCCACTATGTGCAGCTACCATGTCAGTGTTGCTGCTGTGCTGATCCACCTCCCAGATAATACTAGTGATGTGGAGAAATTTAATGGAACATCTCATACATAACATGAAATCAAAATTTACTTTTTATTATCTCTTTGGTTCATGTGTCTTGTCATATTAAACATGATTCATTCTATCTTATCGCTTAAGACATGAAATTGTGGTTTTCCTTTAGTCTACCCTAAAAATGTAGTGTCTTTTGCACACCTCTAAACCATTATCTGATATTTGACTATGTCACTTTGCACCAGTGGACATACATGAAAGACCTATGGATACTGGCAATACCTCTCCGTATGGGGGGAAAACATGTACTTCCAATCCACATTGAATACAGTTTACTTCAACCAAATCATGTTAACGCTATTGAAGTCAGTTATTACAGTGACATTATATGTAATTCCCATTAAGACTTCTTGACCATATTTCTATATGACCCACTTAACAGCTGAACGTCTTTCTTTGTGGTACCAATTTTTGTGACTGCTTCTCTATTTTTTTTTTTTTGCCTTCAAGCACCACTAACCACTGATAGTGAGGAGGAAGTAGTCGTAAGGAAACGAAGACGTCAAGGGAAGGTCAATCCTCTGGCCTCTCCAGAGGTGAGGAGTGCTATGAATTAGGTCAATACCACTATGGAGACACTAAAATGTTACTGAGAGTGCACATGGAGTACATGTTGTGTTAAATGTAATTAAGCTAGCAAAAACTGTTAGAGGGTAACAAGGGAAAGTAGCTCATTTATGTGCCGTCTTAGAAAACAGTTCTTTCAGTGCTATTAAATAGCAATGAAATCATAGATGAATTTTACTTGGTTTAGTAATACTTGCACTTTAATACAAATAGCCTGATAGCCACAGTCAGATAAATGAACCAAATACTATTTTTGTTTTGAAATTGTTTAGTTTATTGAGATTTCACATGAGCACACTCTGTTGGCTCTGTTTATGTACTGCATGCCCATAAATGATTTTATTGCCAAGAAAAGGGTGAACACAAACCAGGCACTGATTTAAAAATACAGTGGTACCCCGCTTAACGAATGCCGCCTCAGACGCGCGCGCACGTCTCACAGAACGAATGCGTTTCACACAACGAACCACACATCGCACGTGAAAATCGAGTTTTACGTTTAAAAAAAAGGCTGAATCCGGCCAGATGTGTCTCAGATGAAGACAAAGCATCATGTTGTGTTGTTTCTCCCCATTA
>JBBPCZ010072182.1:0-11979 GCA_037974445.1 Brycinus macrolepidotus | reverse complement strand
ACAGTACTATATATATAGATATATATATATATACATATATATATATATATATATATATATATGAAGAGGCGGTGGTGTTACAATTAAGTACCCCCCCCCCCGACACACTGTACAGTGGTGTAAAAAAAACTGATGAGTGCATATCTGTCCTTTCACACACCTGCATCTGATCTCGAGACAGAGCTGAAAGGGGAAAATGATTTCAGCACATGTTCGAGGCTCAATCCAGCCTTCGCATCTTCGCTAAAGGAAGTCTCTCAGCAGCACGTCTTCGAAACACTGCCACTAAATTACAGCTGGTTTCCAGACGCGGAGAAAAACCTACGCAGTTAGTCCCTCAGACTGGAGGAAATTGAGTGAAATATGTGTCAGACGCATTTCCAGCCTCTCCACCTGTTTCCTCCCATGTGATTTTTCTATGCACCCAAAAACTTTAAACTCATGCACCACTTGTGTCTGATTTGCACCTGAAACTGGTGGGTCCACAATGTTTAACCTTTACAACCTTTACAAAAAAGGTATTTTTTGTGTTTCTGCATTACGTGTTATTTTCTACTATTTAAAGCCTTAAGCAATGTGTCTCAAATGTTTTTTTCAGTACAACCTCACCTATATGATGAAGAGGTTTTTTATTTATAATTTATCCATAACAGTTTATAATTAACAACTTAGCCAAAGAAAACAAAAATCAGAGAAACCATTAGAAATTTCTATCTTTTTTACACTAAAAATCCACAATCATATTAAACATTTTGAAAAAAATGCAAAAAAAGCAAAGTAAAGTAAGTGTGTTCAAGGAATTCATTTATTTACAGTTCCTTTCTGTCTGCTTCTGTCCCCCACAATCACACACCCCTTCCACCCACCCCCACTCTCACACACACCCCTTTCACGCACCCCGATACTCACACACACCCCTTCCACCCACCCCGACTCTCACACCCACCCCTTTCACACACCCCGATACTCACACACACCCCTTCCACCCCCACACTCACACACACAAATGTGATTAGGCTTCTCACCATGTTTTTTTTTTCTTGTTTTTACGATCAGAAATCAAAGTATATTTATTTTGACTTTTAAGTGACACTCTTTTTAAAAATCGACACTATTTTAAAAGTTCCAAACACCGTAAAGTTTATATTTTTGGAGTTCTGATTCATGTAAGATCATGAAAACAAGCTTTCTGTGACATCTAAAGCAACCCAGAGACACGGAACTTTCAAGTAAGGACATACGTTTGTATAAGTCCATGTTTTAGCAGTGATGCATCATTCAGTTGCTGACGGTTAAAAAGCTTATAGAGTTTTTAACAGTTTGCTGCTGTTTATCTAGAGCAACTTGGTTGAACTCAGTCAGTGGAGAATCATGCCTGTAGTCTTGAAAGGTTTGCTTTTATTGCGCAATCTGTAACAGGCATTAAAATTGCATGAACATTTCAATTTTCATTTATACAACAAAATAGGATAAAAAATACATAACAACATTATGGGTTTAGATTTTGTACAAAGATATGAAAATAGAAAACAGGTCAGGCTTCCAGACATCCTGAACCCTGCTGATGCAAATGCAAATGATCCTGACGTTTCTAGCAGCATGACTCTAATTGACATGTGAAAAGTGAAAAAGCCACAAGAGATTGGGCTTCGAGCGCAACGACTTTGTTTTGATCCAATCTGACTGTTGCGCAGTGTGTCAAATCATGCCCACCAGATTGAGGGAGCAGCTTTTAAATGGAGATGCCCTGCCCTCCGCTCGCAAGGCGCGGTGGTGTGAGCGCTGATATGGAAAGACCCCCCGCCTCTCGCCGTCTGATGTCTTCTGAAAGCTCTGATTCATTCGACCGCTGTTTTGCTTGGGGCCAGGGTCACGTCACACTGATGCCATGTGACAGGTGTAAAGTACCACTAAAGTGGTCATCGGGGAGGCAGTGCTATGATAATTACTGACGCTTAAAGAGATCTGGAGATGACAGGCTGGTTCAGGCCTCGTGCTTATTCAGGATGGAGGACGGATGATGGTGCAGGTGTGGCTTCCAATGGGGGGTGGGGGAAGAATCTAGTAGAGAGAATGCAGTATTCCACCCCCCACCCAAACCATCCCACTTTAAAAGTCTCCTAGATGTAGGGATGGGTTTGGAGAACCAGTACTAAACTGGTGCCAGTTGCTGACTGGTCAGTGCTGAAATCTAGAAAATCTCCTGTTCAAACAGTGCTGCTGTTGGTGTTTCTGCAGTGTTAATACTTTCTCACACAGCTGCGTTTCCAAATGGTCGATGCTGGATTGGATCAGTGGAGGGACGGAGTGGTGCTCTGCTCATAAGCATCACACATTTGTTGATCAGAACATTTGTAATGATGCTCCTCCCTCATTAGATTTATATTACTCCAAAATATCACAATAAAATAACTGTGACGTCTTTACTTTCTACACCAAATTATGGAGAGATACAGAGATATATAAAGTCTTGAGCCACGCCTCATTTCTTCATACTTTGACTTCAGAGATCCAGACTTTCTTGTATTTTTAAAGCTGTCTTGAGAAACAGTTCTCCAGACTTCCTGGAGGACTTTCGAAGACTCTCGTTTGCACGGTACTGTATAATAAGAGCATTATGTTAGTATCGATATCAGTATCAATGCCTCTTATTAGCCTGCCTAATTAGCTCACAATTCAAGGTCAGGTTTCTGGAAGCTTTAATTGGGACGTATCACCACACTGGCTTAATCCTGAGCCCATTTTTGTGTCCATTGTTTGGTTGATTTTAGACCATTTGCTCATTCTTTTGGCCTAGACTCTGGTTTTGACTCTTTATTAACACCCTCACCACCACGACTCATATCATTTTTGTAACATGCAGTAATTTAAGCAGCTCTTAGAGTATGTCTTTCATGAAGGAAAACAAAAACACCTATTTTTACTTCCGTGCCGCGTGGCAGCATCAGTTCATGCATTCATTCATTTCAAGGGGGCTTTTTGCACCTCTCATGTTTCGCGACAGCACGGTCGCCTTTCTTTGATTGATGGCCGTCAAATCCTGTTAGGCTCTTCCATCTTCCTTCCAAGGGGGGTAAAAAACAGTTGTTTTCAAAGCTAAAAATGGCAGCTGTTATTACGCCACCCATCTTTAAACAAAATCGCCCATCCGTTCTCAGAGGCATCCTCCATCTCCCTAGGTATTGTGGGTTTGTCCGTGTAAGTAAAACACGGCCCGGTAAATGCATATATTTAATTGTAAAGGCAAGGGAAATGGGCCATAAACAAAGCTTTAATGCATATTTCAATACCACGCTGGAAGGCTTTGGAGCGGACCCAGAGCCTTCAACGCAATGTGACAGGCATCACTGAATCATGAAACAGAATGGCTTTGCCTGCAAGCCATAATGTGGGAGAAAGCAGTGGTGTAATTGCCTGCAAACGTGGGTTTTTAAAGCCCAGTGCTGCAGATTACCGCCGTTTCTCAGCTCACGTTGGGAGCTCACGTTAAAGGGGCCCATCTAACAGCTTCCAGTGGGCTCTTTACACCCCTACGGATACGACGAGATGAAGGCCAGGCCTCCAGCGCTCAGCCTTATGTTCATGTTCCAGTGGTGAAGCCAGAATTTTGTTTTCGGAGCTACTAAGCACCTTACTAGGACAGAATGACATCCAGCTAATTCTAACTAGAAAATCACTATAACCACATATTAACATATTTAACCTACCAGTTGTGTTCAAATTAACTAACATCCTTTATGCTTGGGGTCATTTTAACCAGCAATTTAAACCTCCAGAAAACTGAACTTAAAATTGCTACCCAAGTTTGTGTGTGGGTACTTTATTTTTGTTTGCGGACGACATAAATAGTGCTTTTAAAACAAAGAAAACAGACGAACCAAATGTGTACAGAAACTGAAAATGCATCATCAGTTTGTCGCCATTAAAATAAGAAAATTAATATGAAGCAAAAAATTATGTCAGTTATTTCTTTAGAGACACTAATGTTAAATGGGGTCAAATTTGACCTTTTACAGTACTAGCATATCTAGAGCGGGTGTTTAAGGCTGTGTTTATGAAAGAGTCCACAAAATGTACTAATTCTGCAAATACAATTTTGTTAATTATTTACTGGTCACATATAAGAGTCGAATATTACACAGGATAACCAGATGGGTACGCTAGGAGTTTTGCACAGATCAGCTCAGGAGAAATGATCAAGAAGCTACTCTAGGTGGAATGGCAACATAATTTTCAGCAAAAAGATCATGACCTTACATTTATATCATTTTTTTTGTAACTGGAAACATCTGCTACAAATCATTTTCTCTTTTTTAATATTTTGAGCGGTGGAAATGTTGGAGGTCTCCCATGGTTACGCCCCCTGGTGTGTCCAGCCTGCTTCTCTAAATCTCTTTGGAGATGAGGACTGGACAGGAGCACCAATTAGAAGAAATGATGGAGTAAAATCTCCATGCGTCCACGTGTCCCAGAAACACCACTGTGTTCAAAGATTGTTCATCTTCTGACAGGTTCTGGTACAATTTTCAAAACATTGCTTTTTTCACCCATGGACACAGTTCTTGGGCTTCAATATTCACCATATATATAAAGTTTACTCCTTTTATGTATATATACTAAAAAGTTCTATACACAATCATATTTAGAATCTATATTGAATTTCATGCACCTGGTTAATTGATTTTTATATTGACCGTGTGCATCCAGATCACATAAATGTTCCCTTTTGAAATGTACAGCACTGTGCAAAAGTCTTGAGACACCCCTCATTAAACCTTTGACACGTTCTGGTCCAATTTTCAAACCATTGCTTTTTCTCATACATGGTTATAGTTCTATTTTATATATTATCATTGACAGTATATTTCCACTGTATCAAGTTCTATATAGAATCAAATATTTAATGATTTTTAATACACTTTTACAATGATTGACAGTGTACATCCAGAAAAAAATGAATATATCCATTTCAAATATACAGTACTGTCCAAAAGTCTTAGGCATCTGCGAAAATAATATTTTAAAACTGTTTAAATGAGCAGCTAGTGTTTTTTTTTCATATTAATATTACCAAATATACTAAATAAAAAGAATAAATATAAATAACATTATACAGTAACTAATGAATTTATGTTCAGTATATCAGTGTGTTCATTGTAGAAGCCCAGTATTACTTTTAGTTTCCATCAGAGACCTGGTTTGACTCAATCAGTCCTTCATTAAATTAAATCAGGAACTGCTGATGGAGTTTCACAAATCCAAACAACGGCTGGAGGAACCGAGGAGGAATCTGGAACCGAACCTGTGTTCTCCTCACCAGCTCACACAATATCAACTACTTTTTTATGGACAAAACACATCTTGATGCTTTTTACTGCTTTCTTCTATGTTTGCATTTATTCAAATGTTAACATTCCATGCAGAATGACACATTAATTATAAAAAAAAATGGCTTTGAACAATTTGCATAGGTGCCTAAGACTTTTGCACAGTAGTGTACATCCATGTGACACCCCCGTACACTCATGGGTGAAAGAAACTCTATGTCCAAAGGTTTCCAGACTGCTCTTCTAATAGGTATGTAAGCTCCTTTAAGGCTCACACACAGCTTATAAAATCTCCATAAAAAAGCATTGACTAATAGAATGGGACTCTCTGGAGAAGCCACAAATGACCCTGAGGTCACCATACTTGTGGGCTATAGGGGTATAACGCTGTGGAGTCTGTGGAGTGATGGAGTTCCATCCAGAACCTCTGGAATCCAAAACTGATCCTCTAACATCAATATCTGACCTCGCAAATGCTCTCATCCAATCAAATCCTCACATCAATGTTCCAACATCAGTACTTGACCTTACTGATGATCTCAGGTCTGCAATCAAATCCTTATAGCAGTGTTCCAACCTCAGTACCTGACCTCACTTATGCTCTCTTACAATTAAATCCTCACAGCAATGTTCCAACATCAGTACCTGACCTCACTGATGCTCTCAGGTCTGAAATCAAATCCTTATAGCAATGTTGCAACCTCAGTACTTGACCTCACTTATGCTCTCAGGTCTGCAATCAAATCCTCACAACAATGTTCCAACATCTTCCTAAAAGGGCAGGGCCTGTTACTGTAGCAAATAGGGCCAATTAATACTCCTGATTTCAGAAGAAATGCTGGTTTCTCCAATCTTTTGGTCGTTTAGTGTACAATTAGGTCTTTAAAACTATTACAGATAATTCGAACACATCTGAACCACACATGCTTATGAATTAAAATAAAATGTCAAGAAGATGTCAAACGTTATTAGTAATTTCCATGCGATGTATGAACGCCATAACATTTAATATCAGACCTAAAGGCACGTTTTTTATCCTGAGAATAATTTATTTATAGAGGACGGCGCACAAACAAGAGCCACAGCCTGAAGACGTTTAACCTGATGTTACATCTGAGAAGAAAAATGAGCTCTAATGCCTGACAAAAGTGATACATCAATCTCATCATGCTGGAAGACACTGAGTAATTTTTGTGCTGGTCTTTGTAAACAGATACAAACAGAGAAACATGAAATCATGTACTCTGTGACTAACTGGACAGTGATACTATTTTGTCATAAATTCATTTTTCTTTTACATATCCATGATGGTAGCAGGCTGAGGAGGGATGCCCAGATGTTCACTTTAATTCACTTTAACTCAGTTATTCAAATATTTTTTATATGGCCCTTTTTACTTCTAAAGTTGTCACAAGCAGCTTTACACATTCTGAGTCTGAGCCACTGGTGAACGAGGCAAGAGCGACAAAGGCTAGGAAAAACTCTCTAAAGCTGGAGGAAGAAACCTTGGGAGGAACCAAGACTCAAAAGGGGGACTGTCCTTCTCTGGTTGACCTAGAGAGAAAGATATTCTCTATTGGGAAAACTAACAATACAAGGCCTTCATGTACAAACTCAGTCACTGTTGAATAGATTGGCCACCTATGGCTAACACAGTTGGTACAGTTAAGAGTCAGTACAGATAGTTTTTGTTGGAGTCGGTGTGAGGAGTAGTTTGAGAGACTCTAGTCTACAGCAACAGGAACAACAATCTCTGCCAGAGTTTTTGAGCACCAGTTGCCTTTGGCTGGGGGAGGAGCACATGGGGAGTCGAAGCAGCCGAACGAGTCGAGGACATGTGGGCAAGGGACCCCAGTGATTGCAGATCTGGAATGAGTTGCAACCTAGGAAGCCAATGGTGATCAGTCAGGCTAGACAGTTGTTCAGCCATTCCCCTGTAAGGAGTACAAGACTCTGGCATATCTTGCTATAGCATCCCAGCTAGAAAGGGCAGAGATAAGGGATATGACAGACATGAGAGCACCTTGAGACGCTGGTGCCCACCTCTCCACCGTCAACAAACCTTCCCCTGGCCACATTCAACCACTACTCCTGGGGGATCCCAAGACATTCCCAGGCCAGCCAAGATGCAAAGTCCTCTCAGCATGCCCTTGGTCTGCCTTAAGGTCTCCTTCCAGGAGGCATCCTGACTAGATGCCCAAACCACCTCAACTGGCTCCTTTTGATGCTGAGGAGCAGCAGCATTGTGGGTTTTGAGGATTTTTTTGTTCTATGCATCAGCATATTGGATGGAAACATAACAACAAGGTTAAAGTGCAGAACCTTTGATGTGCTTCTTAAACTCTTCATATGTATTATAGTCAGCCAGTTAGCACTGTTAGCAAACTGTTGCTTACATGAATATGTTTTGAACTGTGAACTGATACAGAGATATAAAATTGTCAAAACATATTATAGACAACAAAAAAATAACGAAACATTATGAGTGGGGAAGTATGGGTGGAGGTCACTTGATGAGTTGACAAGTCAGCAATTTGGTTTTTGCATTTTTGAGGTTAACTTGAAGGCATATTCTTTCTTTTATAAGAAGCAATGTTGTATAATATCTGGTTTTGATTCTCTAAAGAATGACGTGTGAAAGATGTGTGAACAACCTTTGAAAGTTTTGAAGAAACTTCCTGTAAGTTAAAGGTTTTACAACAAATAAAGTTTTACAACAATCTCTATATTATGCAGAAGTTCTCTGAGGTCCATCACCTACACACGCTTCATTTTAGACAGCAATTATCCATGGAAGTGTGCTTTTAGGAACTAAAGTGTGCAAATTCTTGAGCCACCTCTCATTTCTTTATTATTTTCTTTCCAAAGATCCAGACTTTCTTGTATTTTAATGTGGTCTTGAGGAACAGTTCTCCAGGCTTCCTAAAGGACTTTCAAAGACTCTCATTTCCAGTCCAGTCCCTGAACCTGACCAGTTTCAGGGGAATGTTTTTGTTTGTTAAGACACACAGTGACCTACGTATGAATCATTCAAGCAGAACAAAGACCATCTAACTTAAGTCCTGAACCAGTGAAGAAACAGTTGCAGATGATTCCAGATGATCAGGCGGTGATCAGTATACTGGTGGTGCTGAATGCTGAGTGATTGGAACTCCTTTTTCTAGGCTTGTTGCATCTTTAGGCACTTTGCAGCCTGTCACAGTAAAGCATTTGTTCCCATTTATTTCATTTAGTCTACTCAATATGGTATAGATAAGACTGGCAGAAAATAGTATTTTTGCACCATCAATGTGGTTCAAAGCAAAATAAAAAGAACTGAGGGATTTTTGCTGTTATGCATATGTAATATTAAGTGGTATCTGGCTGTTTTAAAAAACTATCTCTGGAATGGTCACATTATCAGAAAAAGAAATGGATTTTGATGTACGATAATGTAACAAGATTTCATTACAGGTCATTCTGGACTATTTCTATCGCTCAGAAGGTTTGAGTAAAGGATAAAAGGATGGAGGTTTTGATTCAGCAGCTGCAGTAAAATCATGGCCCATTTTGTCTCATTTCTTTTGAAAAAATATTTTATTTAAATCTGAAGCTCACAAACGCTGAGCTAATCAGAGCAGAACTGGATGTCCTTCACGTCATCTTCATGCCTGTCCTGTCCTCACTTCACCCTCTGCTCTCTCTGTCATTCACTTGGATCCCTTGCTCCCCTTCTCCTCCTCTCCCCCTCCCTCCCTCTGTCTTCCCGCTCTCATTTTGCGCTTGTTGGCTGTTAGCAGGATTCGCGCTGGAGTGTGGTGGGGCTGATGATGCCCTAATGAAGATGAATATTCAGTTGCTCCAGAAAGGTTCCTGGAACGCTTCCCAGGCCCCCCCGCACCCGTCGCCCCGCTCAAATTGGCAGCGTGATAAGAGGCAGGACGGAGAGCGGAAAGGAGAAGAGGAGAAGAGAAGAAGAGGAAGAAAATATAGCAGAGGAACATGCTTGTATGCTCTTGCCTGACTCGTGTAAACGTTGTGGAAGCTGGAGGAACAGAAAGCTCCTCAATGTGATGTCACATTTGGTGGGCTGAGGGTGTCTGAGGGTGCTTATTCTGGCATAAAAGAAGCATATTGTATTCTTTCTTTTTCTAATTTGTGGCAGAAATGTCAATCTTGTTCATTAACTTTTCAGATTTTTAAATATACCACCCGTCATTTCTTAAATTTTGCTTTGACTCACCTTGGTGTAAAAATACTATTTTCTGCCTGTCAAACTGTCTTATCTTTGGCATACTGAATAGATTAAATGAAAGAAATGGGAACAAATGTTTTACTCTGATAGCCTGAAAAGTGCCTAAAGATATAAGGAGCCTAGATAAAAGTGTTCCAACCACTCAGTATTCAGCACTACCAGTATACTGATCACCAGCCTGATCATCTGAAGAAATGGTGGGGGAATTCAAGACTTTTGCAAATCAATGTATTTAATTATCATTTTCAAAATCTTTCACATGACAGTCTGCTCAAAAACCATAACCAAAACATGTCAAAAATCAACAGAAATATGTTGATATCAGGGTATTTAGTCGATTTGTGGTCAAAAGCATTTAAGTGTATTTTACAGGATTGAGCACCTGGCCCACTGAGCAGCTCACAAACGTAAAATAATTTCAACTCAAAATTCACCATAGTCAGATGTAAATCATATTTTAATTAGCAAAAACTCAGGACTGTTTACCTTGCACTTAACTGCCTACAAAAACAGTAGTTAGCATATCAGGCATAAGCTAAATAACCACAGCTTTACCTTTTAAAGAACTAGGACATCTATAGTGGGTATTTAAGACAACAGTCCACAAACTCCACTAATTGCACTAAGTGCAGTTTGGGAATTATTTGCTGGTCACATTTCAGGGTCAAATATTACACTGGATAACTAGATAGTACTGGTGATGTGTTGGTTGTGAGCAAGCTGGTTAGTTTAAGTGAACGATGGGAGCTGGTTCCCTTAGTTTTTTTTTTTTTTTTCTTATTTTGTATCTTAACACAAGGCAGACTGAGCCAGACAAGGTTCATAATTTTTTATTGTTTGTTCTTTGCTATTTGTCTGTTGTGGACAGATCAAAAACAAAAAGAAATTTTCTACTTGACTTCCAGTGGCATCTCTCTGTGAAGGTTATTCTATTCTATTTTATTTGTCCAGATTTAAATATATTTCTATCTGCTACTTCAGTTAATGTTCACCTGGAACATGCTTGTTCCCATCTGAATGTGCTTCTTCCATTTACAGCAGAATCACATTCAGATGGGAACAAGCATGTTCCATCCTGAGTGATTTGTTTATTTGGACAGTCTATTATTCATTTTATTTTTATTTTTTTAAATATGGACATTACAGTATCATTAAAAAATGTGACACATTTATGTACAAGTATCAAATGCAGTGTGTTTGTTTAGTGTCTGTACAACGTTCAGTATAAATAAAACATTTCATGCACCTAATGTTCTTTTTTTCATTTAATCTTTTCTTACCCTACCCAATGTAAAATTATGGTAGTATAGAAATAAAAACATTTAGTATAATTATATTGAATACTTTGTGATATTTGTGCACACACACCAATCACAGGTCAAAACAGTGGTAAATTTGGTCAGATTATAAAAAGCAGAAATGGTGAAATGAAGAGTTGTTTGGGAGTTGACTCTTCTTTATGAGCTGAACCAAATGATCTGAATCACTAAAAAGAGCCAGAATTCCCATTACTGGATAGGTATGCTAAGTGTTTGGTACAGCTCAGTTCAGGACAAATGCTACTCTAAGAAGCTACTCTAGGTGGAACGGAAATCTTTTTTTCAGCAATAAGATCATGACTTTACTTTTGAATCATTGTTTGTAATTGAAAACATCGACAACAAATCTTTTTCTCTTTTTTTAATATTTTGAGCTGTGGAAATGTAGGAGGTCTCCCATGGTTACGCCCCCTGGTGTGTCGAGCCTGTTTCTCTTAATCTCTTTGGAGATGAGGACCGGACAGGAGCACCAATTTGAAGAAATGATGGAGTAAAATCTCCATGCATCCGTGTGTCCCAGAAACACCACTGTGTTCAAAGATTGTTCATCCTCTGACAGGTTCTGGTCCATTTTTCAAAACATTGCTTTTTCTCACCCATGAACACAGTTCTTCTGCTTCAATATTGACTAAATACATAAAGTTTATGGACAATTATATATTCTTATTGACAGTATATATCCAGTGTATTAGGTTCTACATACAATCGTATTTAGAATCTGTATGGAATTTTAGGTTTTTTAATCCAGTAAATGATCTCATGCACCTGGTTCATAGATTTGTATATATACGGATTGACAATGTGCATCAAGATCACATGAATATTCCCTTTTCAAATATACAGTACTGTGCAAAAGTCTTGATTCCTCCCTTATATCTTTGTATTTTGCTTTGAATCACCTTGTTGGTGCAAAAATACTTTTTTCTGTCCTGTCAAACTGTCTTATCTCTGGCATATTGAGTAGATTAAATGAAAGAAATGTGAACAAATGTTTTACTGCGATAGGCTGCAAAGTGCCTAAAGATACTGATCACCGCCTGATCATCTGGAATCATCTGCTCCTGTTTCTTCACTGGTTCAGGACTTCAGTTAGATGGTC
>JBBPCZ010072142.1:0-11980 GCA_037974445.1 Brycinus macrolepidotus | reverse complement strand
GCTCCAGGGAGACTGTCCCCTGTAGTTAGGGAATGGAAGTCGCTTTGGATAAAAGCGTCTGCTAAATGCAGTAAATGTAAGAATGCATTTCTACAGCCCCCGGGGAGCAGATGGTACCTTCCCCAAGGGTACCTCAGTGGTGCCACTGGCACTCCTGGGATTTGAACCAGCGACCTTCCAATCACAGGGCAACTCCCCAACCACCAGGCCACCAGCTGATGGTAACTGTGATTGTTACTAAGCGGTTGCTATGGTGGTTACTAATGGTTGCTGTGGTGTTGCTAGGTGGTTACTAATGGTGCAGCAGGTACATTCACCACCACTGTGAGCAATCGTTACTTGCTGAGTTGTCCAGAACGGGGCCGTTTCACACCAAACCCACTCAGAATCTCTCTTTTTGCACCTGAAACGATTTATTATAGGGGGATTTTGGGCTTGGGAGGGTGTGTGTGTGTGCGAACTGACAGGACTAAAACACACCTGATCCAGCACTTCAGTGCATGATTCAGGACCAATGATGAGTTATTTAGGTGGTGGTCCGTTCTCAGCTTATTAGTGATTCTTCAGTTCTTGAAGGCTAGATTCCCGGACAGTTTGTCAGCAGTTCATTGCCAGGTTTAAGATAAGATAAGATAAGATAAGATAAGATAATCCTTTATTAGTACCACAAGTGAGAAATTTGCATTGTCACGGCAGAAAGTGGACAGAACCAGATAAGAGCAGCAAAAATTAAGAACAATAGAATAAAAACTATACCAACAGTACAGTATAAAAAGTACACTATACAAACAATCTGGAAATATAAATATGGACGAGTGTATTGAAAAATATAAATGTATATATATGTATATGTAAACTTAGATAAGTATATGTATGTATGTACACATAGATTGTATCTATGTATGTATCTATGTACGGAGTTTAGCTGAGTTGTTAGAATTTGGGGCCACATGTCCACAGCACTAGTCCCACATCCGTTGTCTGTTTTTAACCACAGGATCACTTTGGCTGGAAGGCTGTTTTTAATCCAGCCGTGACACTCATGCAATTTGGAGAAAAAGCTAATTCCTGCATAACACACAATGACATACCACTATTGGTATTGGTATCACTGTTGCGCTGAGAATGGTCTGCAAGCCAAATCTGGACCAATGGTGGTCCTATATTGGTCCTTTTCCTAACTGACAAAATAGAAGGTGGCTCACCCCATTACAGGGGGTTAAATTGTGCAGCAACAAATAAAAATTTACCTGTAGGTGTTAGTTAGTCCACCTAATGAACTGACAACTGAGTTTACCTGTGGTCCCGGTTTGCCCCCTACAGTTTTAAACATGGAATTACAAGTAATTGTTTAAGGAATGCTACAAACCAATCCACTCATTTTAATTGTATGCTTTTTTAATTTATTAAAAAAAAAAAAATCAAATACCATTTTCATAAGTAATATAAATCAATCTAACCCTTCTATCAAAATGTTATACACTTATACATTTTAGTTTTAAAATCTAGTGAGATTAGTTGCAAAGAATATGAACTATTGATATAGGACACAGAGTATGATAAACATCTTTTTAAATTATGCTTATGAAGTCATTTATAGTCACTGAATAATTAATTAAAAGTCTCTTTATTCAAATCCAAAAATAAAAGGTATTCATTTCATCTCATTAAAAACAGTCTCACAAATCTAATACATTTTTTTCTCATATAAATCAGTCTCAAATTTCCCCCACTACCTATCACAATGTTAAATAAATATTAGCTTAAAAATCTGGATAGGTTAGTTACTAAAAATCTTAAATATTTTTTAAATAATCTTCTTTAAATGTTTTCACATTTTTAATGCTTAAAAATTGTTTAATTGCAAAGACATCTAATAAAATAAATAAATCAAGTAAAATAAAAAAAAATACACAAATGTCAACTTAAAATAAATATTGCTTATGAATAAAATATTTCTACAACATCCATCTCCAATGTATAACAGAATTCCCAAGAAATAAAGAAATATTTTAAATATTTTACTGCTAAAAGTTGTAAATAATGTGTGGTGTCTTTCAAGCATATAAAGAGTCTGGTGCAATATACTCAAGCCGTCTTCCCAGATGAGCTGTTGTTCTGTACTGGAATGAAGTCACTGACTTTATATTCTACTTTCTCTCTTTCGCTCCTTCCTTAGAGGGATCAGCAATTTCAGTTGTCTGAGCGAAAAAACACCACTAATTAAAATCCTCAAGTACAGACAATATACATTACAGTTTGAAATCCATCACATTTCATTCATTCATTCATTCATTTTCTGTAACCGCTTAATCCTTATTAGGTACCCGGAGCCTATCCCAGGGCCAACGGGCACGAGGCAGGGACTCACCCTGGCCAAAATATTTCATTATTTTGTGACGATTCTAATGTATTACATTCATTCAGAGGTTTCACACTTTGTTGATAACAGTTCCTTAGATTGATCTGGTTTAAAAACTCCTATTTTTAAGTACACATGCGATTCAGGTAAGCCTTCATAAAATCACATGCATGTGAGCACCAGGCGGAGAAGACCAGGGCTGCAATAAATGTCTGCAGTAAAATCAAGAGCAAAGCCAATTAAGAATAATTTAGATTTACACAATTGCTTCTACATCCATTGTTTTGATGTTTACATCCATTGAGTTGAGGCAAATACATGCGAATAAAAGACAGCAGGAAACACATTTATTGACAAGTAATGGGTCTTAGAAAATTGACCAAAGTTCTCATTTCTGCTTTAGTGCTTTAACATATTTAGAGGGCAGAGGTGAGCAGTATTTGTATATCTGAGCTCAAAATGCATCTGTTATCATTTGGGAAGTATCAACAGCTAGGAAGCAAGATATAAGCAGCCAGTTTGGCCACTTTGGGCTTGTACTTTAACAGTTGCGGGTGATGAACAAGGAAAATGTTAAAATTTGATCCTTTAAATCTTCATCAAATAAATTATCCTACAAGATATGATGCTAAAATATCACATAGGGCTTCACTGACTGATGTGATTTTTACTAGCTCGCCACACTTACACCAGTCAAGTTATGATGTTTGACGAAAGGCATCATATTTCCATCTACCTTGCATATTACCACCAGAGATTGAATTTTTCTTGAACAAGTTCCTGTCTACAAATACCTAGGCATCTGGTTAGATAGTACGTTGTCCTTTTCTCACCATGTTACCGTACTGCAGTCTAAGGTCGAGGCAAAACCTGGATTGCATAGAAACCATTCCTCTTTTACATCTTCTGCCAAATGTATGATTGTTAAAATAACTACACTTCTCTTATTTGATTACAAGGATACAATCTCAAGCCTGTCTGGCAAAGGAACACTTTGGAAGCTTGATACAATCCATCAGTTATTTGATTTGTTACAAATGCCCCCTTTAATACACACCAATGACTTTTGTATTATTTAGATTAAGTGGGCCTCCTTGTAGACGTGTCGTAAAATTCATTGGTTCAATGCTTATCTATAAAACTCTTCGGCTACTCACTTCTTTATTTAACTCAGTTATTACAGACAATGTCCAGGACCACGTACAATACAGTGTTCCCGTCACATTAGACTAAAGCCTACTACCTAGCACCTCCTGTGTAGCACCTCCTCTGGCATGTTGTCATTCCAATCTGTAGCTGCTAATGACTGGAATTCATAACATTTTTTTTAAACTAGATAAATTTATACCTGTTACAGCTTTCGAAGGCCTACTTGCAGAGATTTTAAGGATACTTCTAAAATGTTTTCTCTGTACATTATAGGGGGAATCTGTAACCGCTTAATCCTCACTAGGGTCGCCTATCCCGGGGTCAATGGGCGCAAAGGCAGTGACTCACCCTGAGCGGGGCGCCAGCCCAACACAGGGCGCACAAACCATTCTCTAAATGTTTTAATTCTGTTTAATTATTTTGTTACGGTAATTATGGTTGCTATGCTGTTTTGTTTCTGGTTTGTTTGTTTTACAAGTGTTTTCTGACACTTGCCAGGCTGTGATTGTAAATGAGAAACTGTTCCTATTGCCTTCCCTTGTAAAATAAAGGTTACGAATGAATAAAGGTTATGAAAATAAATAATGAATCACAAATCATCAGATAAAATGTACTGACTGTGACAGGCCTAACTGCTGCCGTGAAGACTTTTTGTGTTAATCAACATAACGTCTGTTAATTTGGTGCTTTAGTGACTTTTTCAGTTTAGTTGGCTCAGAAATCAAAGCAAAATGGTGAAACACCATCAAAATACACATTTCTTGTGATCAGTACGCATTAAAAAATGTTCAGTTCTTACAGGATAATGGCCGTTTTGGGCGCATGGAGCAGCTGGTTGATGGGGCCACGCTATGCTGGAATCCAAGCAGATAGGGGGGCAGCCCTGGAACCCTGCAAAAGGCCAAACAAACATGTTATTGTAGGAAAATATATTCAGAAAATAAAACAAAACAATCATGCTAATATATCAGGGCATTCCACCAACGTAACCTGCCGCCAGGACCATCTCACTCAGCACCTGTAGTCCACAAGGTTGTGTTTAGTCCCCTGCTGTACACACTCTACACCTGTGACTGTGTGGTGACTCATATTGTGAAGTTTGCTGAAGAATGGTAGAGCTCTGCCTGAGCTCAAACAAAGATGAGTTGGTCTACCTGAAGGAGGTGGAGAACCTGACAACATGGTGTCAGACTAACTGCCTCCAGCTGAACGTCAGCAAGACAAAGGAGCCGGTCGAGGACTACAGCAGGAAACAGCAGTGCTCTCTTACTCTCCCACCTACATCAACAGCTACCCAGTAGAGATGGTGAGGGTGAGCACTTTTGAGGACCCTGGTGTTCAGAGCAGCAGAACACTGCAGCAGATCTACTCTACCCTCCTTGCAGAACATCTACACCAGAGCAGAGCATGACCAAGGACTCTTTCCATCCAAGCAACTATCTGTTCTGCCTGCTAAACTCAGTTCCACTGCCTTATTGCTAGGACTGAGAGACTCAAGAGGAGCTTTTATCCTCAGGTCATAAGGCTCCTCAACCAGGACACGTCTCACATTCACTCAGCATTCCCCGTACTACAATGCCTTCTGCATTTTTTTTTTTTTTTTACTATAAAGCACATGACCAATTGCCATTTGCACAAAATCTTCTATTTATCCTCAATTGTAAATATTCAGATACATCTAGTCTATACTTTGTACATACACTTTTATATTGTTTACATTTGTTCTATTTTTTATTCTATTTTCTAGTTATTGTCTCAGGAGCGATTCAGGGTTACATTTCACTGCACGCTGTACGTGTATGTGACAAATAAACATCTTGAATCTTCACCTGGTACGTAAAATCCAGATTGGATCTGTGGATAGTGAGGTATGAAGGCATCAAATGTGGGCCCAGCTGCTGCAGTGCTATGAAAGCCCTGCTGAGCATGCATAGCGGTGAAGCTAGACGGAACAGCGTATGGCAGGTCTGCTGGGGAATGGCACACAGAGAAAGGAACACCCCTGTCAGTGCAGAAACTTGTTGATGGAGAGGCATCACTGTGGCCCATAATCCATTCCCTGTTTGGTAAAGGGGTTTGGTTGTAGTTTATCTGCTTCTGGTAAGGAGTAGAGTTCCTTCGTCTTCGGTAGATTTGCCCAGCCAACACAGAGCCTGATGATAGAAACAGAAATTATGTGAGGCCACAAAGCTGTGCTAATGACCAAGCTAACTGGGCGCTATCACTGAAAGAGTAGCGGCACTAATGGGCTACATTAAACACATCTGGTATTAGTTAGTTGCTGAGATTTAGCACTTGAGAACCAAAATATGAGTTTTGGCTCCATTCTGATAGTACTACTATTTAATAACAGACAAGAAAAAAGTTAACTATCCTCTGTCGAGAGCAGCGCTGTTATGACACTCACTGATGTCCTATACATACGCATGCCATTTAAAAAGGTTTAATGTATGTTGGTATTCTGGTCTTATTTTGAGTATGCCATTTTTGTATGTTTTCGGTAGCTTTGTTTACAGGGACATTCGCTGATCAATAAGCTTTTCAATACTGCTGTCCAGCAAAATTCTCTAACATAATGCCTCATGCTATTTTATTATTCTCTTTTTATTGTTATTATTGTTACTAACATCTTTACTATTATTCATGATAGTCATTCACTCTCTGATAAAATGATTGGATATAAATATTGACAATGACATGATCAATAGCTACCAGAACGTAGGAGTGCAAATTGGTGTGTTCTGTTTCTCTCACTGGGTGAAGATAGGAACCAAACCCAAGGCCTCCATTTGAAGAAAAAAAAAACCTTGCAATTGTATACTTCTTTATTTGCACAGTTCTGTATGTTGCACAATGTCTTATGTCTAGTACACTATGTACACACTGTGGAACCTGAGCTCCGCCATTTCGTCTCTCTGTATACTTGTACAGGGGCGTTCAGCTTTCAACAACAAAATAATTCACTTGGCAGTGCATTCATTTAGATTGATATCAGCAAAAGAGTGGATGTTTTCTACTGCATAGTATTTAACACTGAAACGTCCCTAGCACTGAAACTGTTATTATTATTATTTATTACTGTAGAAGAATGCAAATGTGCACAAAAGACTTGAGTATGCTTTTGTTGTTATTTGCATATACAGGTATGCCATTTCTGCCATAAAACATGTTGAGAATGTTCATATATCTTCATACACGAATTAATAAATCTAAACATTTTTACCTTTACCTGTAGTTGCTTCAGCAGGAGTTTGGCAGTGGCAATAAAAATGAGCTAAGCAAGGGAAGCTGGTATAGCACATACTGCAGCCTATTTCATATGCAGCAGGCTTTCAAAAAAAATTCAGTGGGTAATGGAGGGTGGGGGGCTGTACAGTACATCTGAACACACGACAGCAGGCGGCCTAGTGGTTAGGGAGTTGCCCCTGGGATCAGAACGTCAATGGGTTTGAATCCCAGGACTGCTAGTGGCACCACTGAGGTACCCTTGGGCAAGATACCATCCCCATATACTGCGTCGCTGGCTTCAATAGTTGAATAGATTAAATGCAGAGAAAGAATTTCACATTGTTCACACAGTGTGCTGTGGTGTGGTGTTTTGTGGTGTGTTCACGTGTGACTGTAAGGACCACTTAACAACTGACCTTTATTCCCAGCTGCAGAGCTTTCTTCAGGGGAATTCAGCCTGTAACGCTGAAAGCGGTTTGTGGGTCGGCAGGTCACTTCTTGTCCGGCCTCAATCTTGGCCTTGTTGGAGCTGGTCAGTCTTTTTAAATTGACCAACAGCTCAGGGTGGTCCCTCTTGAAGTTGGGGTTATGAAAATGGTGCTGGACGCTATCTGAGACTGGCTCGCTGCCACAGCTCTGCTCTTCCAAGCCAGCAGCAAATGGTAACACTTTCCTGAAACCATAAAGGTTCAGCTGACGAACGACACTAGTGAAGCTGTCTGTTTTGAACATCTTTGGCGACTCTTCTGAGGTTTGAAGCCCTGGACAGAGCAGCTCTGCCTCAAACAGCTGCTGATTGATGATCACCTTTTCACCACAGGGGTCCCAGTTGATTGAGCGCTTCTGGGGGTCATTCACCAACCACCACAATTTGGCAGGGAATAAGTTGGGGTTGATTGATAGGGCGAGGAGAGCCATGTCCATTTCCATCTCCATACCAGCTGCAAAACTGTCCGAGACTTTGATGTTACTGTAGGTGGGCGAAATTAAGAACAGAAAGGCAGCATTATTTTGTTGCCAACTTGGGTATACACTACATGGACAAAAGTTTTGGGACGCCTGACCATTACACCAAAAGGGACTTCAATTATATGGCATTCAAATACATACTTTAATGTGGAGTTGGTACTCCGTTGCAGCTATCACAGATTCCATTCTTATTGGAATTCTTTTCACATGATGTTGGAGTGTTTCTGTGGGAATTTTGTGGCCCATTCAATATTAACTGTTTATCGGTAATTTTGTAAACAGGCCAGACTGTAATATTTGCAAACGCCCGCAAAGCTAACTAGTTAAATAATGAACTTGAATAACAACTTAATCAGTAAGTAAATTCTAAATAGTGGAATATTTTTTCGAGAATTAAAAGCAAGCATTAAATGTAATTTTCTGATTTAATTCAACTTTACCTCTGTGGACGTCTTTGCTCTTTTCTCATAACCGCTGCTAAAACTCATGGACCGTTATGCGCGTGGTCACGAAATTTAAATTTAAAAGTACACAAACGCGAAAAACGTCCGATATACACTATATGGACAAAGGTTTTGGGATGCCTGACCGTTACACCAACAGTGACTTCCATAACACTGCATTCAAATACACTGTATGGACAAAAGTATTGGGACGCCTGACCATTACACCAACAGGGACTTTAATGACATTGCATTTAAATACATAGACTTTACTGTGTTAAAATTCTTTATTCTTAATACTGACTTGCTGCTGTTGGTACCTATACTGTTAGCTGTAGTTATATATCCATTTGTCACATCCATGCTGCTAGTTCTTAATCATTTATTTATTTATTCTGTCTCTTTAATTACTGGTATTCTGGTACTGCTGATACATTCTCCAGTTGATATCACACGTTATTTGTTATTTATTTGTTTTATATATTTTAAATGTGTGTTTAACAGAGATAAGCATCTACAAAGGCGCAGATCTTATCTGGTTGCACTGTACATTCCTGTGTATTGCAGTGACAATAAAGATATTCTATTCTATTCTATTCTCTTCCATTCTATTCTATTCTGTTACATAGACTTTAATATGGAGTTGGTCCCCCTTAGCAGCTATCACAGCTTCCACTCTTCTTGGAAGGCTTTCCACAAGATTTTGGAGTGTTTCTGTGGGAATCTGTGCCCATTCATTCTGTAGAGCATTTATGAGGTCAGGTACTGACTTCAGTGAAACAATCAAAAACCAGAAACGTCTTCATTGGGTTCATTTAACCCAACATTTAGTTTGAGCTTATGTGCAGTAAAACAATTTAACAAAGCACTGACCTGTGTAATTTGGTTTGATTTTGACTTATTTTGGTTTAATTTTGCTAGCCGCTCAAAGTGCAACATTACACAAATCCTGTGAACCCTGATGATCTCTCAGTGATCAATTTGAATCTTATTTATGAAATAATAGACTCACATTTCATTTTAAACTATGAAACATTTTAATTTTTTGTCTATTTTTCTGTCAGGAGTGGTACGTGAACTGAAGAGCAGGGGGGTCATCTTCAGGTCCATAGAAACAGGCGTCAAGACACAAAAATGTTGAGGCGAGTACGTGGCTGAGATGAGAGCGCTGGTGGAGAGGGATTGCTGTATTGGGAAGAAGTTGGAAAATGTCGCATCAGTGGTGAAGAGTAGAAGCCCGCCTGACTGTCCCTCCCTGGGGATCTCATGGAGGGCCTACCTGCGGGCTGAGTGGCATGGAGAGTGGAGCAGAGGCCCTCCACCATGCTAAGAAACAGCGTCCGGGGCTTGGTGTCCTCTTGCGGACGTCGCTGGAACACAGTGAGGGGCATTAAATGAGGAGTCAGAGAACTCAAAAAATTAAGCATTAAAAAAATGATGTCAGTTCACACTATGAATTCTGTACAGAATATATCTAATATAATTCTCAGCTTTTTATCATCCATACACCTATTTTTGGTGTTCAGAATAGTAAGGTTCCACTGGACCACAGCACCACTGTTGGCTAGATTTATTTTTATTAGATTTATCCAGCAGTGACACTGACAAAAAACGCAAATTCTGCGGTAACACACAATGACATAGCACTGCCAAGCTGAAAACGAACGATCATAAAAATAATAACAGCAATCTTGTGGTTGGAAATTGACCATTGATAAATGGTAGGAGCCAGCTGACAATTTGCACAACAATAGATGGGCTACAGTGTGTAATTGTACATCTATATAGTGTAGCATTAAGGTAGATGTTTTTAACAAATGCTCCAGAAAATGAAAGGACAAGGTAGGTACAGATAGGTAGGTGAGATAAAATGAGAGAGAGAGAGAGTGAGAGAACAAACTGCTTAAAATAGCCTCTCATCAAAGCCGAGGCCTACTCTCCACTCACCCAGTGTGTGTATGGCTTTAAAGTACAGTGGTGAGTGAAGGCCACAGGCCTGCTGCTGCATCAATGGCCTCAATGCGCTGGACAAAAGACAAATAGCAAGAGAAGTGAAGAATACTGGAGAAGACTGAAGATTTTATTTGTTAATTGTCAAGAACTGGCTTGGACACTAGTGGTTACAAATTGTGCACATTCACAATTAGGGATGGGCAAAAAGTAGCACTGTGATATCTGGAATGTTTTATATATATACAAATGCATAGTCAGTCTCAGTGTAGTATTGTCACATCATCTGCCCCCATACACTACACACTGCTGTCAATAGTTTGGGGACATAAAGTTGTGTTAAGATACAGCATTTCTTTTAAATTCTTTCACAAGAGAGTGCTCATTAGTGCTCATTATAGTGACTTTCTTGGTATGAAGACTCCTGAAAGGTTTGACTGTGCTGCAGTCCTCGAAGAATGGTTTAATGTGTTTTTGCAAACCCAGCAAAGAAAGGATGATTATTAGTAATAAAGCATTTGGAAAAGTTAGTTGTCCCTAAACAGGGCAAGTGCACCCATATAAGCGCACTACGCAGTTGGCTAGGGCGGCACTTTAGAAGGGCGGCAAAAATTTTGTACTCCCCCCACAGCAAAAAATTGACGCAACCGACACAATTTCCCTCTTGCTCCAAATATAGCGATGATAAGTGCCGGACGTTTGCTTCTTTTGTACTGCGCCCATAAGGCTAATATAGCTAACAAGTCATGAATCTTTTAACCATTAATTAACATCATTATAACTTCTCACTCTTACTTCAGACTGTGTCTGATTACCTGATAAGGAATCTCAAATAGACTTGCTTATGTGTTTTCTGGCACTGTTTGACACGTTGTTACCTATAAAAATGCACACAAGTACATCATATAGCTTAGAGCAGTAGTAGCAGCCATCTTGAAACCTGAATTTTGTCCATAATTTTAGCCATTTTTATAGATAACAGTATTTTTATAGTGTTACAACAATAGCAAGTCTGAGTCAACGTGGATCGAGGCCAGAGCGTGATTGTCTTTTATGGCAGCACTCTGGAGAACCACTTTTAATTCTAAGAGTGTACAGTCCGAAGTGAAGTCACAGTCTGGTCTCTTGGAAACATGCAGCCATCACATACACTCCCCTGATGCCCACCCAGTAACAAGCAGCTGGGTGTGTGTGAGTGAACAAAAGAGAGAGAGGAAGAGAGAGATTTTTTTGTTTTGTTTCAAGTGTTTTGATTGTTTTCTTGTCATAAAAATTTGAAAGAGAAGCATATCATTTGTTTTTAAAAATCCGAGGGTGGGCCAAACTTCTGGCCTGTAGTGTGATAATAGCCAAAACACTGTTTTTTAAAAGCAGCTGGACTTGGTCAAGACCAGCTAGAATATTTAGCAAGACCGCTGGTCCAGTCTGAGTACAAATAAGTAAAGTGAGCCCTTATAGTCATGCATGAACACAACACACCACAGCACAGCACACAGTGTGAACATTTAACCCATTCACCAAGTGAAGTGGTGGACAGCCAGAGATGCAGCCCCCGAGGAGCAGTGTGTTGGGACGGTACCTTGCTCAAGTCTACCTCAGTGGGGTCAGTGGCAGTCCTGGGATTCAAACCCACAACCTTCCGATCACGGGGGCATCTCCCTTATCACCTGGCCAGAAGCTGGAGGCCTGGTGGTTAGGGTGTTATACCAGTGAGTCCAAGAAAAGTCCTAGTCCACAGAAAAAAGATCTCGAGTCCGGACTCGAGCACAACAGCCCTGGTATGAAGTGAGACGTTTCAAACTTCCTTCTCCCAACACACTCAGAGTCTCTCCTCAGCATCCTTCTCCCAACACACTCAGAGACTCTCCTCAGCATCCTT
>JBBPCZ010072141.1:12740-30530 GCA_037974445.1 Brycinus macrolepidotus | reverse complement strand
AATGACTTGAAGATTGCAGTCCATCAACTGTCACCATCCAATCTGTCTGAGCTTGAACAGTTCTATAGTGGGCAAATCTGGTCACAGTCTAGATGTGCAAAGTTGGTAGAGAAGGATCCCAACAGATTCAAGTCTGTAATTAAAGCAAAAAGTGGTTCCAAGTACTGACACTGGGGTGTGATCCTTTATTCTGATTTAAGTTTTTTTATTTTTATTTTTTCTGAACTGTTGCTATTATAGCTTTCAGTTGGATTTTATAAATTGTAATAAGTAAATACAGCTGGAAATTTTGGTCTGTGTGGCTACAAATAAAAAAAAAAGAATATTTTGAAGGGGGAGATTATTTTCTGTACATTGTTGGTACACCTTGTAGATGTAAGAAGTTTGAGGCCAGAGCTCATCTGTCAGTCACCCTTTAGCCTCTCATCAGGGGTCAAATTCAGGATTCAAAGTTGGCCGGATACTTCTGGTTTCAGGATACCGTTGGTTGGTTGGTGGACTATTCCCAGACCAGCAGTGATACTGAGATGTTTAAAAACTCCAGCAGCACTTTTATGTGTGGTCCACTCTGTACAACACACACACACACACACACACACTGCTACTACCATATCAGTGTCACTGCTATGCTGAAAATGGCCCACTCAGTTAATACCTGTAAAGTGGTGGTCCTGTAGGGCTCATGACCACTGATGAACGGGGTAAAACAGGGATAACAAAAAAAAGAACAAAAAATGTTTTGAACACCTACTTTGTAAAGGTTGCTGGACTAAATGTGATGGGTTGTAAAAAAAACCCAAAACATTTCCATTGGTGCTTTCTTCATGAAATGTTCACACAATGTAAAAGGCAGCTGCCAAGTGTTGCAATAATAATAATAATAATAATAATAATAATAATAATAATAATAATAAGTGAGTTTTGATATGTCTAAGGCATTATATATAACAAAATTTCTATGAACCATTTAGATAAATTCAGTCAGTCTATATTAATAGTACATAACTGTATTGCTTCTCATGTATGTTGAAAATGTGGCAGTTCCCCTTGCTTTCCTAAACTGCTAATTAAACACACTTTAACCATTTAGCTCTTTAACCATTTCTAAAGATGCTGGAGATCTGCTCACACAGTGCTCTGCCACCTGCTTCAGAGCCCATAGGGGACGTGTCCCTGACACCTGCATGCATGTCACACTGATCGCTGCTGGTTTATGGCATGAGTTTGCCTGTCACATTCTGTATTAAACCGCAAATATAAATGCAGCTTGAGTTTTTTAGTGCTCTTTGCGTGTCCTTCTTTTCCATTTTCCCACTTGAAAGAAATGTTTTCTTGGTGTGGCGACTTAAGATTACGGATTTACTGGATGAGAGATTTCATTGCAGGGCAGGATTAATGTCTTGAAATAAGATAACAGATGGAGAGGTTCTCTTACTGTTTACTTAAGGCCTCATGCTGCAATATAACACCCCCCACAATGTCAGTGATCTTGAAAATGTCGCCACTATGCAACGTTATCTCTGTTAGAAAATAAGGGGACCAACTGGAGCGCTCTTGCTGTACAAAGTCTAGTTCTCTAGTTCTTTGTGAACTTCACCCTCAATCTGTGGCTGACTGGGTTGTGTGAGCTGTAGTGCAATGACATTCTATTTTGCTGAATAAGTGCACTCTGAGTCTATAAGGTCAACATGATATTAACGCTATATATTTCCATGAAGGATAATCCAGGAAATCATGGTCTCTCTGAATTTCCCTCCACCACTTCCATGTGAGCCACAAACGAGGGAGAATTAGAATATTTTTAGCAGCAGATTAAAGTGCTGTGCTTTACTCTTCTTGTCATAGGGAACAGTTTGATAAACTGTAGTCTCCTCAACAGCCCTACCCCACTTTTGTGCTCATTTATCTTCAGGGGTAAGGAGTCCCTTTAGTGGTGGGCCGTAAACATGCACTTGCAGGAGAAGAGAGAAACCCTCGGGAGTATGAGTGAGCAAGACGGTGATACAGGAACCGTACTGATACAAATGGGCTTGCAGTTTAGTACAGATGCCTGATACAGTGTATGTGTGTGGCAAGCTAGTTATATTTAACAGCACATCAATTCAAAGATGTATACTTTGAAGCTGAAATAATGTAAAAATGTTCTATTTAACATCTCTGAAACCTTGAATGGAATGGAAAAGAGTTTCACAGTGATTCTCTTGAAGCTCCTCTGCTATGTGACTTTCATACGCCTCCTATCAGAGATGGCTTACAATCAGGCAGCACTCCTAATCACTCCCTCAGGAAACCAAAGGAGCACATGCTCTCCGTAGTCTGTAGATGCTATTCTTTGGAGTAGTGGCATAGAGAAACCCTTTTTTTTTTTTCAATTTGAAGATATTAATTCATTTAAATTTTCTTTATGGATGTGGTCATCAGTGTAGCAAATTACTGCCAGGCAAAATAAAAGCAAAAAAAACTTCAGCCAGTCGTTATAACAAGATGTTATGTCAAAATTAAGGAATAAATGTATAAATACAGGGAAAGTATTTTATTTTTGTGAGAAAGTATATCAATAATAATAACAGGGTACACAGCCCCAAAGTGTTTACACCTTTCTATCAAAGCCAGCTGTTACCCTTTCCAGGTGCCACTGAATAGGGGTAATGTTACTCACTTCACCTGTCACTGTGTACTTTTTCAATAACGAGATGTATCACAATTACGTGTTATGATTACGACATAACATCTCATAAAAACGATGTAGTGAAGGGTTTATTTTTTATTTTGCTTGGCAGCAATACTCCACCTCTACCTGCAGTTCAGTTCCGTGGACTGTGGAGTGGAGTTTCATCCTCACCTCCTCTGGAGCGGCGCGTCCTTCCTCTGCTTCCTGTTCATGACGGAGGGCACGCAGCTGGTCAGCTCGGTCCAGTCCGCGTGCAGCCCGCAGCTCCAGCCCGTGGAGAAGCGCGAGAACAGCCACGACTCCGCTTTACCCGGCCGGTGGCAGGTGCACTTCTTCTGGCCCGGCTGGCAGTCGCACGGCCGCTCCAGGTGGATGTTCCGGACCAGGTGTCTGCCGAACGTGGTGCCGCCGGTCTTCTGGATGTGAAGGAACACGATCACGTCGCTGCCTTTGATGTCAAAATCCACGTGGCGCTCGAGATCCTGAAGGGTGAAGTTGAATTTGGACGGAAACGTCCCCGGACCCTCCTCGTCCGAGTCTCCGTCCGGCCCGGGCGAGTGCCGGGACAGCAGAGCGCTCGGTCCGGTCCGGAGGCGGCAGGACCTGCTGTCCGCGGGACAGATGTACTGATAGCCGATCATGACGAACAGAACGGCCAGCACCGGGACGAGGAGGAGTCTGCTGGGCTTTTCATCCATGGCGAGCAGAGCGAGCTCAGCTCAGCGGAACGGCCCCGGCGCGCGCGGTCTGCAGCATGCCCGCGAGAAGTTCAACTCACCACGACCCTCCGGGACCCACTCTGCCATTAATGCGTCCTAAAGCTTACGGTCTCTGTTCAAAGCAATAGTTCTGACCCTCTGAAGTCTACAAATAGAGTGTTTACGTAGCTTCATTTTGTTCAACTTTAAAGCGATGTACCCCGAGTTTATTTAGATCTGACGTTTGACGTTCAGCCCTGCTCCACCTTATCTAGCCCTGCTCCACCTCTTCAAGCCCTGCGCCACCTTATCCAGCCCTGCTCCACTGCTTCCAGCCCTGCTCCACCTTATCCAGCCCTGCTCCACAGCTTCCAGCCCTGCTTCACTGCTTCCAGCCCTGCTCCACCTTATCCAGCCCTGCTTCACCTTATCCAGCCCTGCTCCACAGCTTCCTTTCAAATCCCCGCGTGGAAAAGCTCCAAACGACGCGGGGAAACCCTGCAGTCCATCTCAGTCTGAGCACCAAAACCTGTGCACAAATGTAAAAAAATCAGCACCTCTCCTCCCGGAGTCCCCCGCTTTCTTTCTGAGAGGCTGTAAGTCTGCGCTCTGTTTGAGCTCTGGAAGAACAAAAAAGTTGCTCCTCTCAGGTCCGCAGAGCTCGATATTCCGCAGTAATTATCCAATCACAGCCGAGAGCTGCAGAAAATGAGAACCAGTACAAAACCACATGTCGACACCTACAGCCAATACCAGCTCGAACAGACTTTAACATCAGTGCAGCCCACAGAGGCGTCTGGAGATCCGGACCGAGACTGAGGGGTTATCTCTTTCTTCTGATTTCACTTCGGTCCAAAGGTCTCTCGTCATGACATACCATAATATCTTTAGAACAAAGCTGTGCAGCTTAGTTTAATTTAAAGTGAATGATATAATCAGACGTCGTAACTGGAAAAGTTTAAAAGTCGCATAATCCTCTTTCTTATGTTTTAGTTTTCCGCATATGATGTGTATGCAGTTTTATGTATCTAAAACAGTCACAAGTTCTTTATATGAAACGATTTCCAACTTCTCTAAATGCCTTCGAATTACACAGACTAAACAGGCTTTTGTGACTGTGCCCTTAAGACTAATACACGTAAATAAGCTCTGTTCTGATTGGCTGCCATGTATTTTGTTCCATGCTTAAAACAAAAAGTCAGAGCCCAAACACTCCTGACCACTTTACCGTGAATGTGTGTGACTAAACTCCTTAAGACTGATCAGGAAGATATTCTTGTTTTTCATGATATGAGTCTTTTATAAGAATATATAGAATGACCCATCATAACTACAAAGGGTTTACTTGACTGAAAAAGTCCCAAATGTGTCAAATGTGTACAGCATTTTCACCTGAATAAATACAATAACACTAACATTTTGCATTTCATTTTGCTTATTTTATTTTTATTAATATTATTTTGGGTGTGTTTTGCAGTCATTGTGTAGTGAAGATTATGTACACGTTTGAATCCAGTAAACTAAACGCATTATTTTTTTGGTGGTCTTTACTCTTACTCATTGTAGACTCATTGTAGAAATGAGATAATGGTGCAATCTACACACTAAAAATAGTTTTTTTAAAATCTGATGGTTGAGAGGGCTCGGCAGCGCCTGCACTTTCTACGGAGACTGAAGAGAACAAGCCTCCCCCCACCAATCCTCACCACATTCTATAGGAGTACCATCGAAAGTCTCCTCTTCAGCTGCATCACTGTCTGGTATGGAAACTGTACTGTTTCAGACTGTAACACACTGCAGCAGACAGTGAGAGCAGCTGAGAAGGTTATCGCTGTGCCTCTGGCCCCCGAAGGACATTTACCAAACCCAGTGCTATAACAGAGCCAGAAACATTGTGAAAGACTGTTCCCACCCATTACACAGACACTTCTCCCTTCTCCTGTCAGGCAAACTGTATTGCAGCTTCCGTTCTGGTTCTGCACGGCTGTGCAACAGCTTCATACCTCGGGCCATCAGGGCTCTGAACACACATAAATACACATAAATGTCTTGTCCCTGGTCATCCAGTACATTTCAGTGAACTACCACACTTAATACTGTATATACTGTTTATACTTTATACTACACTCTGGACTTTCAATTAGCACCTGCACTTTACTGCAACTCTGTTTACTGCCAATCCAGGCACCCTTATGACCTGTCACTGACTAGTTATAATTTCACAGTCACTCATTGTGGTTTCTATGCTGCTAACTGTCCTGTGCAATAGGAATATGTTTCCAGTGCAATCTCATATGCTCATGTGCAATAATAATATATGTATTTATGGTGCAATATTTCATTCTGGTAGACTGTCTAAGATTCACATCCCACTCACATTACTGCTACACTGCTATATTGTCTATTTATTGTACTGTTCTGTCATCCCTTGTACTTTGTTCAATGCTGCTAACTGCCTCCTGGGCAGTAATCATACCTATAGTGCAATACTCATAATTCCGGAAAGTTGTCTATTTATTGTTTGTCTGTTGTCTACTGTCTGTTGTAACCTGCACTCTGTTGACTGTTGAATGTTGTATGTTGCTATATGTTGCACCATGGTCCATGGAGAAACGGTGTCTCATCTCACTATGTACGTGTACACAGCTGCTGTTGACAATAAAGTATCTTTGAACCTTGAACCTTTTGGAAGTGTGATGCCCACCACAGAAATGGACGACTGTTCAGCACCAAGGACAGTTCACAACAACAGACTTTTCCATGTGGTTGATCTTCTAAAAAGAGCTCTATCATCATGAAACAGGCCTTTACAGCTCGCTACCCTTCAGGCTATCAGAAATGTGTGGTCCACACAAAGGCCATGATCCAATGTTCTGTAAGCAGTGTAACAGACATGCACTTTCGGCCAGGTGATCGTCTCACTGGGATCCATCTTTTCTAAATGCCAGATATTTTCTAAGTAGCACAAAAGGACAAAGGGTTCTGTTTCTCCGCTTATGAAGCAAGGGGCACAACCAGAAAAGAGCAAGAGAAGGATATAATATTTCCAAAGCTTGGTTGTTTTTCCATCTGAAGTGGAATAATGAATGGGAAGATGGATGATAAAAGTTTGTGTTTTTCTCCCACAGACAACCCCCACCTTAATTTATTACACTTGCTTCATCTCCTTACTGGCATAACACAACAATGCAGATCAGAGCAGAGGAGAAAGAGATGTCAGACTCTGCTCCTCTGATGTAAGCCTGTCTAGAACATGGCAACTTCTGAAAGCACTCCCCTAAATTCCTGGATAATACAAAGTTTATTTGAAACTATGGAAAAGGAAAGAAGTAAACACTCATAGTGTAGAAAACATAACTCAGATACTAACACAAGGTGTTGTAATATTTTGATATTTTCTGATTGTCTGATTTGAATGCTTGATTTGGTCCAGAAACTTAGATCTGATGTGTGCTCCCCTGAATTAAATTTCATTTCATTCTATTTTATTCTATTCTATTAAACATAAAGCCAGTTCACATTATAGTAGTGGGAATGTTTCTCGTTCTTATGGTCAAATCATCTGTCATTACATTTGTAATTACAGGCCCCAGGTGACAGTTTTAAATGACAGAAATGCAGTGCAGTATGCAGTGAGAGACACTCATGACACCCTAATGATGAGCCGACTCTGAGTCTGTGCCCGTGGACGCACACAGCTATCTTTAGAAAGCAGCAACCAGAAAACAGTGATTCCTTCCTTGCGTCTAATTGGATTTGTTCTTACAGCCAGAAAAGCAAGTAATTAAAAGAGTTAATAATTACTAGTCCCTTGAGAATCTGATTAATCTAATGCTGTGGTGAAGTGTATATAAAGCAGCCAGCACTCACACACTCAGAAGATGACGGTGTGAAGCAGTAGACATTAGGAGATGATGGTCAAATAGCAACCTCATACATTCTGTTACTTCTAAGCATATATCTGAGATACATGCTGTGTGTTGATGGGTTGATGGGTTGTGTGCATGTGTGCATGTGTTTATGTGTGTTTAGGTCAAGAAAACAATGACTCTAGCAGGTTTTGAATTAATAAATCAATCAATCAATAAAATGTTAAACCCTCCCTTAATAGTTCTCATTTCAAAATTTGTAATTCATGTGATTTCTTTGGATTTCATATCAATTAAGTAAAAAACAAATCAATATGCTAAACCCTCACTTAATAAATAATTATGATACAGTTAAGTGTAACTGTATCACAAGCGCTTATAATTTTTTCATTGTGACTTCCGACTTTCTATAAATTTGCCATTATGAACCTGTACTTGAGCTATTACAACCCATTTTTGGACTGACACGTCAGTTCCTCATTCTCATAACTACATAATTGAAATATTGTCTTAATAGTAGATATCAAAATATTAGCTACATGGTCTCAAGATTATAAACTAAAGAATAATCCTAGAGTTTGAGGGCTAACTCTTCTGACTCCTGAACAGTGATTATGAACAAGGTCACTTTGGGCTAAGATGTTTGGTGAAAAATCCAATTTAAAAAGTTTTACACTTTTTATTCAGATGTAGTCGATCAGTCGGCCAAATCTTAAATTTTCAGTTTAGCACTTTAGCTTTGAGGGTAACTTTGCCGACAAAGGCTAGAATTCATTAGGCACCCAGATTCTGTAAATACATCCCAAACACTTCTCTCAGACTGCCTCCAGCTCCTCATTAAAGTGGCACAGACTTGCTGATGTGGTTTAAGACAGTATTTTAAGACACATTTTGCCATACTGTGAACTATAAAAATGAAAAAAACTTAACCGTGCAGCCAAACACTGCAGGCAGGCATTTTAGACAACAAGTTTTCACACAGCCACCGCAGGGTTAAGACTGATCTAGAATCAGTTTTGTGACAATAACCATCATAAATACAGAGGAATCTGATCCAAGCTCAATGCTCCTTACAACTGCTTTGTAAATACCAGCACTGGTATGGTCTGAAATTGCGGTCCCACAGAAGAATTGCTGTAGCAAGAATTGCTGGCTGTGATAAACAGGTGTCAGAACACAGTGCATCGTATAGTACTGCATATGGGGCTGCATATCTGCAGGCCAGTTGAAGCACCTCTGTCCACTCCTGGAAATGCCTACAGTGGGCATGTGAGCATCAGAACTGGACCATGGGGCAATGGAAGATGAATCATGTTTAGGTCTGATGAATCATGTTTTCTTTTACATCATGTTGACCCCCACGTGTCTGTGCGTTGCTTGCCTAGGCAATAGATAGCACTAGGATGCTTTATTAGAAGAAGATGAGCCGGCGGAGGTAGTGTAATGCTTTGGCAGTGTTCTGCTGGGACACCTTATTACTCATTTCGAGAAAAACATGTGCCAAAATTATTCGCTCCCCTGAAAATGATACACAGTGAACAGTTATAATAATGAATACAGTTATAATATATATAAAGCACGATAAACCAAATGAGGAATAAGTTGGTTGACCTTCATAAAGTCAGGATATGGTTAAAAAATAGCTACTCAGCTGAAAATCCCAATTTCGACTGTTAGGGCAATAATAAAAAAGTGCACAATAGCTAGACCTGTTACAAACCTGCCTGGAAGAGTACCCAAGTTTATTTTACCCCAATGTATATTGAGGACAACGGTTACAGAGGCAAAAAAAATCATCTATTGAACTACAAGAAAAAGTCCAATTTTAACCACCATCAGATGTTACCTCAGTGCCAAAAGATTATTTGAAAGGTATACACAAATGTAAGCGCCTAATGTAAGCGCCTGAACTTTGTGAAAGGCTACTACAATTTTGGCCGGAACCATGTTCTATAGTGTGATTAAACAAAAATAGAAAAGCGTTTTAACAATAAACACTTAAGCTGGGCAACAAACACTCATGGCCAGTTTGGCATAAAAAGAAGAATGGCTATAATGAAAATAACCTTTCTCCAGCTATTTCAGGGAGGTTCTGCGATGTTATGGGGCTGTTTTTCCTCCAAAGGCCCTGAAACCTTGTTAGGGTACATGGCATCACAAACTCAAAAAAATACCAGGACATTTTAAATCAAAATCTGGCTGCCTCTGACTGGAAACTTAAAGTGGGTTGTCACTGGATCTTCCAAATCAGCACAAAAACGGTTAGCTGACCACGGACTCAAGCTTCCGTTAGCAGTCCCCTGACCTGATCCCCATTGAAAATGTACTGGTGAGCTGAAGAGGGGAGTGGACAAAGATGATCTGGAGAGATTCTGTACAGAGGAATGATCTCAGATGCCCTGCCCTGTATTTTCCATCTTTAAAATGTTATAGTGGAAGACTCTAGGCAAAAGGAAGTTGTACAAAGTATGAAATGCAGAGGTGCCAAATGTTGGATTTTTTTTTCAATGTGAGATGAAGCTACTTCAGCAAAAGGTGGATTTTTTCCAACCCTTTTCAGTAATCTTTTCAAGGGGTGCCAATAATTTTAGAGGGCACAGTACTAGTGCTTCAGGCCTGGAAGTTTGAGAATAATGCTTTGCTTAACAAATTTGTTTTGCAATGTAGCAACATAACTTTCAGGCTGGAAATTCTTAGATTAAGCAAGTGATACTCAAACAGGGCAAACAGAAACCATATTTTGTCATTATTCATTTGTTGTTATTATTACATAATTACCTAAAGTAAACATATGCTTAGGAAATCCAAAAACACTTTGCCAGGCCCCAGTTTGCCAAACTTGCCAATGTGCTGCGATCCTTCTTACAAACTAAATGAGTGCTGGATGATGGAACACCTTGACATCTGTGCAGCATCTCATCCTGAGCTGTTTGTTTATAGTCCAGTAGTGTGCCATTATGTGCCCCGCGCACGCACACACACCCACACACACGCACGCACGCACGCACACACACACACACACACACACACACACACACACACACACACACACACTTTTGCCTGTGCATTTTATGGATGACAGCCTGATGAGAAACTGCACTCCAAAGACCACTGACTCAGCACCTTTCAGTATTGCAGATATACAACCCTGAGTAGGCAACCAGGGATTCTGGCAAAATCTACCCCCTCCTTTCCTGCCACCACAACACCCACGCTCATCACCATTTTGAAGAGAAAACGAATATAACAGAGTAATTGGAACTGTAGCATAATGATCATTACTGTGGCCCACATTGAGACATCTATTGACAGTGAATTACAAAAATTTCATGTGATCAAATAAAACTGTGCTTTGTTCAGCCAAAAGAAACATCATACAAGCAATACAAGCAAATATGTCTATATATAGAGACTGCCCACTGCCAACTGGTGAGGGCACGAACACAGACTCAGGAAGTCTGTGTGCAGCATTGCAGGTAGCTAGGGATGGGTTGTGCAGCACTCAGCAGGTGGGAGCGGGTCTCCAAGCGCTTCTGCGGATGACAGCGGTGAAGCTAGCAGCAGTGCAGGAAGTCCTCTGGGTTTGAGTCTGCTGGACAGGGAGTGTTTGAACTTTAAAAAGTAAAGTCTAATTTCCAAAAATTCTTCAGTTACATTTATTTTATAGGAGTTGTTATGAGTGTCAATAATTGTGGCACCGGTGATTTTGTTAAAAATAATTATTTCTTAACGGACGGATTTAAAAAAAAAAAAAATTGAGAATACGCTATTGCAATTAAAATGAATTTATTTTAAGGCTTTTTACACATCTTTATCAGAGATGCCAATAATTGTGAAGGGCGGTGTATATACACCGCCCTTCATATATATATATATATGAGCTATAAACACACATACAATGAGACAATACACTGTGGCTCCAGATTTTGCAGAGTACAAAATGACACAGAGCACACATATATAAATAAACTATACATATAAACTTTAAACTAGAAGTGAAAATGTACAATTTGGTACAAGGATCTACTAGGTTTTTTTGACATCTAACATCTTGTAGAGAATCTTTATCCTGCTCAATTTGAATAAGTGAAGAAGTGAATTAGGTGCTTGATATTGTATAACATGTCTTTCAAACTTTTCACATCACAGAACAAAACAATTGTTTTTAGCCTGCCTCTAAAATGTCTGAATTTTGATTATGTCACCATGCACCAAAGACAGGACAAAATACATATTAACTAGTAATTACCTTAGAATTTCTGAATTTTGCAAAGCCAAAGATTTTACTGAGGGGTGCCAGACCACTCCCTCCTCACCAAACCGCCCTGTAACATGCACCCTACTTAAAGATAAGCAAATTTTTTGAAAATGTTGGGTGTTGTAAAAGTTCTCCATGGAGGAAACAAAAAACTCAGGTTGTCCTCCATGGTACATAAAGTATGTGAGGACTGTGTGAATAAGAGGTACTCTGAAGCAGTGACGGAACTTGGCATTTGGTTGTCAATGCACTGCTATGTCTCTGGCCTTGCCCCCATCTCCCAGAGCTCTCTGTGCTACCTTCCAGACTCACAGTGCCAACTTTCCGCCACTTCTACCCTGGGCACAGGCCAATTCTACCCCTCGCCCACATTTGGCATGGCATTAAAGTTCTCATACCCAGCGTGCCGGGCTGAGTTGGCAGAGAGCCAGAATTGGACATGGACCAGGCCAAAGATCTGTGTCCGCCTTGCTCACCAGGGTGCGTTGTGCCACATCGGCCTGAAGAGGAAGCAGGTAGCCAGCTTGAAAGATCGTCCACTGTGCGCTGGCTGCCACCCCTACAGACTCAGTCTGATTCTGCCAAGAGTGGCAGATAGGCTAGTTCGTTCCACCAGCAAGAGAGAGAGAAAAAAAAACCCTAAAAGGGGTGAGAATAAGATGAAAGAAGAGATGAGAGAGAGAATGGGAGGAAGAAAGAACAGGGAGAGAGAGAAAGAGGAAAAGCTAGAACATTTTTAAGCAAGATCAAATCATATTTATTCAGTATGGTACTTTTCTGAGTTTCTTTCATTTACAAGTGACTAAACTATGGAAAATACTAGTACGTTTGTTGCTTATTAGTGTCCACTGCTGTGTGGCACAGTTTCAAATTCAGTTGTACTTTAAACCATCCCAGTCTCAGGGTTGTATGTATACTGCATAATTATGTTTGCTCTCACAGTGGACAAAATTGGAAAGTCATGAGCCTTAAGCCAGTTAAAGTTGTAATACATAAACTGGTAAAGAGACTGCACATTCCACAAAGAGGAAAAAACTTCCCCAACAAATGATATCTCTCGTATGCGCTCAAACACTCATGCATAGTTTAAGACATATGTGTCTTGTATGATTCAGTGGGGTGGGTTTTAAGTGCACTTTCTGTCCTTCCTAGTCTATCAGACTGATTTTGAATGCAGCTTTTCCATCCAGTCCCACTGGCACTTGTCAGAGAAGGTTAGACAAATGGCATGGCATGTGAGGTTTGATTTGGTTTGGCTGGGAGGTAGGGGATCTAGGGACTTACAGAAGAAATGTAGGATGCTCCGATGGGCCCTCAGAACGTCTCTTACACTCACTCCAGTGAAATACTATTATGTTTCCAAAAGCATGGGTAGCAACTGGATGGTAATCCTTTGAAGTTAAGCAATAGAAAAGCATTGTTATTTCTCACTTGTAGCTGAAACATGCAGGCAGTTGCCTCCACGTGCTCGCCACTGCTCAGTACAGTGTGCTGCAGTGGGGTCACTCGTTTGATTTCACCACGCATCTGGGAATTCAATGGACCCTCAAGCTCATCAAGAGGCATTTCCGCCCTAGCTGCCGCCATTTTCACTCTGCACTTTCTTTCTCTGTCTCTCCCCTATCCTTTTCCTTCACCTCACTACTGCCATCTAGTTCCCCAGTCCACTTCGTTCCTTCCGCTCCTCGTTCGCTTCTTTGCCTTCCATTTATTCTTTGCTTTAGCTCTTTCCTCCTTTTTCTTTTTATTCCTATGTTCCTCTTGTTTAGTTTTTATTTTTTTTAAATTTTTTATTTAATAGATAACTAGAGCCTCTGGTTTCCTCTTTAGTAAAAACCGCCCCTGTGGCACAGTAAGTATGCTCACTGCCTCTGCATTGACACCCGAGTCTGCCGACTTCAAAATCAGTCGTGGGAAGTGCCAGTTCTAAACATTCAATTGATGTTTGTGTTTGTAAGTAGAAAAGCAGTTTTAGTAGTTATAAAAGCAGCAAATGGCCCAGACAGCAGACACCTTGGCCCCCCTTTCAGTATGTCAAGCCCAAACAACAGATATAAACGTTTTATAAAATAAGGACTTGCCAAAAAATGTTGTGACTCACCTCTTTGTGGCGAATAAATGTTAATGGGTTTTTATATGGAAGGTGCTTTGCGTATTTTGAATTTATGGGAGTTTTACAGGACTTAACAGGCCGCAGCGGTAGGCAAGGTGTGCTGCTGGAAAGTTCAGTCTAAATACTGATAAATCATTATCTGTGAAAAACACATTTCCTCCCCAGAGGAGCGCTTCAAAGCAATACCTTATTATTGATCTCAGGCACATGCTGGTGGAGCAGAGTTTTGCTGGGAAAATCTTTTTTTTTTTCTTTTTTTAAGCTTGCAGCTTACATGCTTAGGTAAGTACAGCTGACAACTGTACATCAAAGGCAGCAAATACTGAGTAACAGTGGGAAAAGAGCCACTAAATGAATAACTCCTGTGTGTGTGTGCGTGTGTGTGTGTGTGTGTGTGTGTGTGTGTGTGCATAAGATAAATATTCCATACAGTTTGTCAATACACAGTTTTTGCCCAATCTGTGCTGTTGTTCTTACTGTGTAACCCACAAGACTGTAGCAGTTACTGCTTTTACAGAATTTGTGACTTAGGGACTCGTCCATCTCACTGCTGAACTGTTTTTAAGCCTTTCTGCAGCTGTTTCTTCGGTGCAACAGCAGTGTCTATACTGCTATTTTTTCAAAGAATAAAATCATAACTCTGAGCTTTTTGTTTTTTTTCAGTAATGAATCAGATGTAACATAATGTTACGCTTTTTAAGATAAGATAAGAAAGATAAGACTGTTTTTATCCTGAGGGAAATTCTGGTGTCTTTAGCATGCTCAGTGCAACAAGAAAGAATTAAATAAGACAGTAGAAAAAATAAGACAGACAATAAACAATAGTGCAACACAGTGACAAGAACAAGAACATTAGTGTAACAAATAACAGTGTAACACTGACACTGACACTGCTGTGTGTAAAGATTTAGTGTGCTGTACCAGCAGATCAGTAGTGCAAAATGACTTATAAAAGTGACTTAGTGTTAATGCAGTAAAAATAAAAATGAATGCAATAAAATAGCAGCAGATGAGAAGGTGATGAGATTAACATTCAATAACATTCAATCAATTCACAGATTAAACAGCTGAGTTGTCTATTGCACAAATCCAGTTCAGAACAGAATAATGACTTTAAAACTGAAAAAATTCCCCAACAGAATGGGGAGGAATTATACAGTCTTATGGCCACAGGTAGAATGGATTTCCTGTGGCGTTCAGTCCTGCATTTCTAGGCGATGAGTCTTTTGCTGTGTGCTCTGATGGCTTATTAGGGAGGCGTGCATGGGATGGAAGGGACTATCCATGATACAGAAAAGCTTCTTCAGCGTTCTCCTCTCAGACACCTCCGCCAGGGTCTCCAGTTTGACACCCAGAACCAGTCCAGCCTTTTTGATCAGCTTGTTCAGCCTGTTGGCATCATCTGCCTTCACCCCACTTCCCCAGCATACAGCTGCAAAAAAACACAACACCCTCTACCACGGAGTGATAGAACATAGCCAGCATGGTCCTACAGACACTTAAGGACCTGAGCCTCCTCAGTAGGTAAAGTTGGGTCTGCTCCTTCTTGACAAAGGTGTTCTGGTTGGTGTTCTGGCCGGTGTTCCAGAGAGGAGCATTACAGTTTATTTACACAGGGCGGAAATCATCAAACAAAGTGCTGTGGAAAACAACAACAGTCCTTGAATACTGTTCGTGAGACAGTGGGGGAACTGAGTCAGGTGGCAGTCCGGCTGGGGAGAAAGTCCCGTGAACGGTTGGCCTCCTTCAGCGAGCAGGGTGGCGATTCAGATATGTCGAAAGCAAGCTAAATCAGGGCTGTAACACACAGTGCAGAGGTAGACGGAGACAGACACAGACAGAAACCAGTCGGTGGGCATGTTGTTGAATGGACAGTGAGATCCGGTTCGAGCTGGACTTGAACACTGCAGGTTAATGAGACACAGGTGAGGCTGGTGAGGGAGAAATCAAAAACAAAAGCAAGAGGGAAGAGGAAGCCCAGTCTCAGTACTCCAGAGACCAGGAAGGCCAGGGGCGTGGCACGGGTGACAACATCCATTGCATTACAATTACAGGAGAAAACCACTAAAATCGTTACTATATAATCAGAATTATTTAGTGATTTCTGTGAATTCAGGAACCACAAATAGACAAAAGAAATCAAACAAAAAAAAGTATTCACAGAAGAAACAAAATCAAAGACAAAAACTAATCATCTTGTTTAGTTCAGAAGAAAAGTCCTCAGCATCACCCATGTTGTTGATGCCCTAAAAATGATCCTTTTCGTGTGGCGCACAATACGAAACTTGTTTGTTTGTGTGAAACTAGAGTGTACTAAGGTGGTAGGGACTGCCAACTCCCCTCTTCTAGACTCTGCTTGGAAGGATTTATTTTTGCCTTCATAGCATGCCAAAGCAAGTCTGCTGTGTTTAAACAGGTGTATCCTCTTCACTTCAGTTCAGACACTTCAAGTTTTGGTCTGTATTTGTGTCATACGGATGGAAGGACCGTTTTGTTGTTAGAATTGATGGCAATTCTGCTGCTGCTGCTGCTGATGATAATGGAGCAGGACCCCACACAATGAATGACACAGGCAGACACTTCAGGTGTCTGTCTGTGTTTGTGTCAGGCGGATTTTTGTAATTAACAATGATGGCAAAGCTGTTGCTGCTGCTGCTGATGATGATAACGGTGATAATAATGGAGGAGGACTCCACACAATGAATTACACATTATTTTCACAGGTTTTGGAGTAGAGCGTAGTTATGTCAAGCCTCAAATTCAACAATGTGTGGGTAATCAAAAACAGCAGCAAGAAACAATAACAACAAATAGACTCAGGTCCACATTATTTAACATAATTCATACTGGTTCATTTGCGATCCCTTGTGGTACAAATTCATTACGAATGCAACGGAACAATTTTCCACACAGAAAATTTCACACATGTAAAAACAAACACAGAGGCACACATTGTCCCACTTCAAAAACACAACACAAACTAATTTATCCGTTCTACACAGACACAGTTCACTTCATTTACACTGCTGGTGAGCCATTCAGGCATGTTACAAAATTTTCACACTTGGTTTGCATTACCAGTGTCTGGTAATTCGCATTCTTGTAAGATAAGCGTGCAGACTCATTTCTCAGCATGGGTGTATTAAATATGTTTTGTAGTTGCTTATTTATTTAGTTTATTTCTTTTAAATGGGTAAAACTCATACTCTGTTCTTAAAGAGTTAACCTAGACTATTGTACCAGTGCAGGAGGAACACTATTTGTACTATTTCCCTAAGGCTTCTTGCAGAATTTCCAGTTTTTATTTTTCATAACTGGCCAGTCATTCATTGTCCATCGTCATCTTCTTTTATTCCTTTATCCATTTTCCTGATTCTGTGGTTCCCTTGTCTTCCCTCTTCTCACCCTTGGTGGCATTGCAAACCTATCTGTAGGACAGAGATTAGGGCTGCAGGAGATACTAGGGCTCCGCTGATGGCTGGCTTGATTGAAACGGCTTTTAAAGGCTGAGTGTGAAAAACTTCTTTTGCAGACATTTGTTGGCAAGGAAGTTCACTTCATCCATTCTAATCTTTTCTCTGTGTCTTTGGACATGTACCCAGATTTTAGTAAGATCCGTCCTGCTACTTGGTTAGTTCTATTTACACACTATGTCTAATCTGTTTTTAATATGATTTGATCCTGTATTATCTATAATTTAACCGATTTTAGCTGATTCTGCTTCCATGGTCTTTTCATTCCCCAAACTGTCTGATAGCTATCTTTAGTCATTTTAGTCATGATCTTTACTAGTTGTGACCATAGCAACAGAGGGGCCCTGTTTGTTTCCTGATTCACCATCTTAAATGACTGCAAAAAACCCCTCAAAAATTAATTAAAAAAATAAAAATAAAAAAACTGCAAATTAAATGAGGACTCTCAGTGGAAAGCAACCTAGAACAGGTGTACACACCCAAAATAAAGAACTGTGAAGCAAAAAACGCAAAAAAGATTATCTTAATGCCCAAAATAAAACTTAACACCCTAACAGAGCTTCCAAACTCTAATGCCTGAATTCAGTCCCGGCTCAGTGGGCTGACAGAGGCCTAATTCTTAAATTCCAACTACATTACATTACATTACATTACATTACATTACATTACAGTCATTTGGCAGGCACTTTTACCCAAAGCGACTAACAA
>JBBPCZ010072079.1:0-11982 GCA_037974445.1 Brycinus macrolepidotus | reverse complement strand
TTTATACTGTTTAGGAATCGATAATGGAATCGATAAGGAATCAGATTGATAAGAAGAATCGATAATGGCATTGACATTAATAATTTCTTATCGATTCCCATCCCTACTCAGGCCACACACTGATGTCTCTCTGACAGAGAGCTGTAGACTGGGATCAGTTTCACAGACATGTGGTCGGAGTTGCCGAAGTACCGCTCTTCTTGTTGTCTCTGTCCATGTGGGACAATGAGTGGCTGGCCAGTCCAAAATGCTGTCATGCAAGTTTCAGTGAAAATTAAAGCAAAACAGTCCTTCATGTCCCTTTGTGTGGTGTGTCGGAGCTTTAAGTAGTCCATCTTGTCATCCAGAGAGCGCGTGTATGCCAGAAGAATAGATGGGAGAGCAGGTCTGTTTGGTTTAGCCTTTAAGCCTTTAGCATTGCCCGCTTGACGCGTTTCCGGGTGCGGTTACGCCACTTTCTAGTGAACTTCCGCCAGCTTGTGGCTCCACACTGCCCCAAGGTCTCATGGCCCACTCAGCGAAGCAGGCGCAGCTTCTGCAAGGTCTCTGTTGCTTCCAAGTGTGGTTTTGCTTTGTTTTTGGTATTTTAGAAGAGTTTTCCGGTTAAACACGCGGACATGCATGGCCCCGGAGCACTACGAGACATAAGCAGAATGAGGACAATGACATGACATGAAATGCTGTCCACACCCACTGCTAACAGGTATACTGCCATGCAACCTCCATACACAAACAGGACCACCAACTGCTCAAACATAGTGCATAAATACCTAAACCATCAATCCCAAGGTCATGTTGGTGCAAAAACAGGCCATATTTTTTTTGTTACAAAGACAAGAATCCAATTTAATTTACAGTTCTTTCTTCAAAACATGACTAAAATGGCTTAATGTGCAGTTATACACTCTACTGGTGTGTGTGTCTTTGTGTGGCTTTTCCACTGTATGGTACTGGCTCAACTTAGCTCCACTCGCTTTTTGGTTCCTGATTCGTTGTCCACTGTTGTTAGCACTCCCTTAATGTAGGAGGTGATGCTGTAAAAAACTGTTGTAATGTCATCTCCAACACAACAAACACAGCAGACGATACTGGAGAATACTGAAAGATATTCAGTGTCGAATGACAATACTTTTTCACGGCATGAAAAGTCATACCGGGTAACCAGGTACTAGATTTCCCAAATGGAAAAAAATGAACAGAGTCAAGTCAGGCCTGCACCAAGCAGTGGAAAAGCGAGTGTTTGTGTCCATGTTATACCAATTTTAATTTCTGTTCTCAGGGGTCTCTATAAACCAAACATTTTACTCAAGGTTTCTGAAGAAACTTTCTGCTATTCTATTAATTCACTCAAAATATCAATTAAGCATACTGGATTAAAGATCACTGGAAACAATGTAAACTGTAAAATAAAACACTGAAAGGCTGTAGACGTAAGCACACACAACATACACTCAGCCTCTTATGTTCTGCTCACACACAGATAGAGTATAATATCTAAATAAAGCTGGCCACAAATGTCAGAATTGTGCCATCTGCATTCTGATTGGCTATCCAAAATCCCATGTCTGTGCACTTCCATGCCTCAGTTTGTACCGTTCCAAAACAGTTGCCTGCGTAGGACAGCTTTAGGAAAAATGAGCTTTTCAGATCATATATATCTGTAAGACTGAAAAAATGTAATGCCTGCCTCTCCCTTTACATCATGCCAAAATAGTGGACTGTGGTTGGTCGCTTTGTGTGAGTACAGCATGTAAGGCTAGGCAAGACATGACAAACTGTACCATATATTTGTAAGCTGAGCAATTATATGAATGATCACACCAGTTCCAACTCAACTTTCAATTACAAAAACAATTTTACTTCATTGTATCTTTGCTATTCATTGAGGTCCTTCATTTAAAGAACTGAACCACAAGAAACGGGGTGGCATTTCTTTTGAGAATTGCTCAGACTTTTAGATGGCCAAAAAAATCAGCCAAAGCACTGAAAACACCCCAACTACACAAACAGAACAGAAGCTTCTTTGCAGAATGCTTGGGCTTAAAAAACTTAGCTTTTCCTTGTTCATAAGCAGTTCGCAGGGAAAATACAGAAATATTGACAAAGGAATCACTTTTGTCCCTCCCCTAAGAGGAGAGGTCCTACTGTAACTGAAAGATCAAAATACATATTCGACTGTACTAACACAAGATAATCTCTGCAAGTAGTGCAAATCTTTTAACAGTGATCTAATACAGCAACTCAGGAACAAGGTTTTACACAGGTTTATTGGGACCAAAGACAATGCTTCAGAGCTTAGAGCGGTTGTTACATTTGTAACAACCATACTTAGTTATGAACTTCAAAATGTCTAAAGAAATGTCTCAAGCAAACTGCTGTGTGGGCTTAACAGTCTGTAACTGAAGTCTCTGATTGTAATTGGTCAGGTTTAAATTTTACTGTTAACAAATGTTGCCCTGCATTTTCATCTACTTTAGTTTTCTCCATGCTTTATTCAAGCCAAGTAGATTTGTCTTTTCAGCCATGTACACAGTACACAGTGAAATGAAACATTCCTCCCAGACCTTGGTGCAACACAGGAACAAAAACGGTGCAGACAGAGAGCAAGAGAGAGTGCAAGAAAAAGCACACCGGCAACAAAACAGTACAACGTACAGCAGAGTTGATGTTTGAATAATTATGACATACTGTATTCTGGTAGAAGAGTTGTTGGGTGTGTAAAAATGCAGAATAGGTGCAGACAGCAATAAATAATTGTGCAAACAGCAGCAGCAGGACAGAGAATGTGCAGTATTTAATGAATAGAGGGCTGCCCGCTGTTTCACTTGGGTGAATGGGTTAAATGCAGAGAAGAATTTTGTGCTGTTCACACCGTGTATTGTGGTGTGTTCACGTATGACAAAATGGTCACTTTACACTTTACTGTTTTTAACACAATGAGAGTCAGATGATGCATCGTATTTTAAGGGTACACACTGTGCTTTTAGAGACAAGTACTTCAAAGATATAAATTCAGCATTTGATCTCAATGCAACAGTCAAATGCTGTAAAGTGTAAAGTGTCTATGTCACATGTAATCCTTAAATGTGGAGTACATCACATCTTAACAAGCCATTGGAATTGCTCTGATCTGTGCAGCCATTTTTACAGTCAGGAAAAAAGAGCAATAACAGTTCCTGCTCACTCCCTCTACAGCAGCGATCAAGTCAAATCTAGCTCTTCAGGCCTTGCTCAGGAAGCAAAATGAACAGACAATAGCACTCAATGGATTCCTCCCACTCACACAACCTCGCAGGGCACGTATAAATATGCAATATCGCTCTCAGAAGTTAGATGCAATCATTAAGAAGACCCATTAATATCAAACGCAGTATGAAGTACTGTTTGTATTATATGATTCCTCAGCCTTGCTGGAACTGGCCTAGTTTTTGCATCATGAGAGACTGAAACTGTTGGACAATAATATACAGCTACATTTATCAAGAAACTGCTCTGCACTCAAATACTGGTGTAACAGTAAATTATGATGGAAAATGCAGCATGATAAGAATACAATGTTATTCAATAAATCTATTAAGCTGGACAATTACAAGTATTATAAGGCATGACAATGATTGCTTGAGTTACATATTTGATGATATATAGCAGCGATCGCCAAGTCCACAGTGTGCAGCATAGTTTGATTTCCCTGCTTAACACACCTAGTTCAACACACTTGTTAAATGCCAGGTTTAGTAAGCGTGTTTGAGGAGGGGACCTACCACACTGTGCTGGACACTAGTCCACCAGGACTGGAGGTGGGGATTCCTGATACACAATATAGCCCTTCATAATACTGTCCAAATCAGTGCCTCAGTCTTACGACTGCCTGCTTTATCGGCATTAACGCATCTTTAATTCTCATTCTCATTTAATTCACAAAAATTCCAGTTACCGAAATATTTTGGAAAAAATATTTGAAAGTAGCATTTTTTTTTTTTTAACATTGTCCAAAAAAATTAAATTAAAACTTGAATACGTCTACAACAATGTGTTCAAATATAACACTTAACAAATCATGTAATGGTAATGATCTAGAGAAACTGAAATTTTAAAGTTTGTTGTTTACTTTGCTCTGGTGAGAGCAGATGCTCTCAAACAATGTGAAACATTAAAATGGCATGGAACTATTTCAGTTACTATGAGGGACATTAGATAAGTGATTTGCAAACGTTCATGGCGAGTATCAAGAGAGTTCACAACGACCAAGGACCCAATACAGATTGGATTCCACCATGTCTGAAACCCATTCGATATACAGAATACAGCCAGCAACACAAAAGAAGCAAAACAAAGTCCTTGTTTTAGGTAGAGTTTAAACGGAATACATGTTACTTTTAAACTGCATAACTATAAATGATAATATTTATTCTTATATAAATAAAAAAACATTTAAGGATTTTCATTTTGGTGCAACACTAACTATAATCAAATGTAAATGTTTTGTTTGCTCTCTTGTGCATGAGTACCTGATGCAAAGACGTACAGCTGACCAAGCAACAAAAGAGAAGTCAGTTGTCCAGTTTTGTCCCACAAAAAGGGACAACCACATAGGGTAAAAGTTGTAATTTCTAAATGGTTGACCTGTTTTCTGTGGTGATATGGTTAAACTAATTTACCTTCATCCTCAGATTCATCATAAAATTTCAGCATGTTGGAGCAGAGAGCCAAAACAATAAAAACGGTGTAAAAACACGCAAACCAAACTGCATATACATTGGTACACTCAACTCTCAACACTCAAAAGAAGACTTCACTTGCAGTCTTGATGGCAATTAACCACAGTAGTAATTCCTTGTTAAGCAATTCCTTGTTGTCCTCTACAGACAGTTACAATACATATGATCACCCATAAAGAGAGTTCTGGCCACTGGTGTTGCAGTGCTTGAAACCGTTCATGGTTGTGAGACTACAAGTTAATGGTCTCTGTCTTGTTTTGGCCTCAACATTATTTTTTACTTGGCCTTGTCTTGATCTCAGGGTAGGATTCAGAATGTTTGTCAGGACCAGTTGAATGCAAGGCCTCCATTATTTTACTTTTTGCCCCATGAGAGTAAATTCAAATTATAACCAGAGTCAACTAACCCACTGTGTGCAGTGTGCTCTTACAATAATCTGTGTTGCTGGCCACACTGTAACAGTGTGAAACAAGTTTCACTATTGAGCTTTGAGTCTATTTTCTGCCACCTGTAGGTGCATTGCTAGACCTGTTTTAAGAGGGACTTATTCCCCTCTTCTTCAATTAAAAAATAATTTGAAGCAAAACAATGCTCTTAAAGAAAAGTGACCATTTGTCATACACGAACACACCACAGCAAGCAGTGTGAAGAGCATGAAATTCTTTCTCTGTATTTAACCCATTCCCCAGGTGAAGCAGCACGCAGCCCGGAACACAGTGCCCGGGGAGCAGTGTGTGGGGACAGTACCTTGCTCAAGGGTACTTCAGTGGTGCCACTAGCAGTCCTGGGATTCTGATCACAGGGCCAACTCCCTAACCAGTAGGCCACCAGCTGCCTGTAATCTTTTTTGCCCAAGATTACATAGTACTTTAAAGTGGTGGTGCTGTGCGTGCCAGTTGCTGAAAATAATTCCTAATCACCCCATCATTTGTTAATGAGACCTGAATGTGACTGATCCATGGATCACATCCATGATCCTGAATCACTGCACAGAGTGGACCTCTAGCAGAAACTGACAGGACATTGGCTAAAAGTTTACCAAGATAACACTAACCCTTAACCAAATCTATTATATACAGAGTGAAATAAAGTAGTTACAGAGTCAAGAAACCTAACTACAGTATGATTTTTGGGTAATTTATGTTAAATTATGTATATTATGTTCAGTATAATTCATTTTTTACACTGTTGCTACTTGTTCGTTAGTTAGCTTACTTGTTGCTACTTGTTATTTGTTAGCTTTACATTTACATAAAGTATAGAAAGGGGGAAAAACCTATATAACAATAATGCTAGCTTTGCACCACAATCTTCACATTCTTATCTAAGACATTGCCTGACCCCATTTGCTGGATCTGTGCCTGACCAAAAGCCAGAGTCCAAAAAAAAAACATGAGCAACAAAACAACAGAACAAAGACAACATTTAGTGCAGTTGACCGTTAAATGAATACAATATTATGACAGAATACTTTATTCTAACACTGGAAGCATTAGTTGTGCAAAAATGGATGGGGGTAGACAGCAATAAATAACTGTGCAAATTATAGCAGCAGCAGGAAAGAGGAGGTGAAGTGTATAATAAATGGTGGGATAAGCTGTTTAAGGCAGAACAGTTCAATGAATTGTGTAAGGAGATGAAGTAGTAGTTCATCTCAGGGATGTGTTTGTCGGTGCCCCCAGTGTTCTGGAAAGGGCTGTGGATTTTCTGAGCATGTGTGCACTTCGCGCAGGGCCTAGGACAGGTTGGCCCATGCTGTTCTCAGGGCAGCCTTATCACCTGATCTGAAGGCAGTGCCTTGGGTTCTCAGCAGGGCACGTCCCTCTGCGGTCATCTGTAGCTTTTGGTTGGGGCATGTGGTGATGGTCTTGGATGCACTTTCTGATGTAGCCAGTAATTGACATCATGTACTCTTCCAGGTTCATAGAGCCAGGTTGCAGCCTCCATAAACATGTCACAGTCAGTGTGCTCAAGGCAGTTTTGAAGAGAAGAGATGCCGCCTGGGGCCCAGATCTTTGTCTGCTTTCGGACAGCCTTGGCACGTTTGACGAACGGTCTGTATGCTTAGATTAGGATGACGAACATGTGATTGGAGTAGCCAAGGTGGGGGGGCTCAGCACAGTACGTGCTAGCAATGTGTGTGTAAACACAGTGCAGCATGTTCTCCCCCTCATTGGAAAGTCCACATATTGATGAAATTTAGGGAGAAATGACTTGAGATTTGCGTAATTAAAATCTCTGGCGACAATAAACAGTCATTCTGGGTGAGTTTGGAAGCTCACTGATGGCTCCATAAAGTTTGGCCAGCGCACTCTTAGCGTTAGCGCTGGGTGGCATGTACACTGCAACTATGAGTATGGTGGTGAATTCCTGCAGTCAATAAAAAGGTCTGCATCTAACAGTCACAAACTCTAGCAGCGGTGAGCTGCAGCTAGACACCTGCAGAGCGTTCACACACCAGTCTGTTTTGAGATAAAAACACTGCCCACCACCTGTCGTTCTTGCCACTCAGTTCCACAGCAGTACTTTTACCCCTCACTGAGCGTGACGTATCCAAACTCCTGACTTGTAGCCGTCCCACTACACGTCCACTCGACCCTATTCCTACACAGCTCTTCCACGCCATCTCTTCAACTATCATGCCTACTATCATGCACGTGATTAATGATTCACTAACCTCCCTACAAGCTTCAAACAGGCTCAGGTTATGCCTCTGCTCAAAAAGCCTTCCTTTAACCCTGCTCAAGTTCAGCCAATCTTATTGCTTCCATTCTTATCTAAAATCATTGAAAGGAAGGTCTTCAAATAGGTCTCAGAATTTCTCTCGGAATGACCTCCTTGATCCAAACCAGTCTGGTGTAAGAGTGGCCACTCCACCCTATCAGTGACTGAATCTTTAAAATCGTCCAGAGCGGCAGCACAGTCTTCGGATCTTATTCTTCTGGATCTAACAGCAGACTTCGATACAGCTGACCATAACATCCTCCTTTCCATATTCGAACTTGGGCATCTCAGGTAGAGCTCATTCATGGTACAAATCTTACCTCTCTGGGCGTTCATTCAAGGTATCATGGTTGGGATGATCATCACCATCCCATCAGGAGCCCACCGGAGTCCCCCAAGGCTCAGTACTGGAGCCCCTACTCTTTGCAATTTACACCACCTCCTTGGGCTTGGTGCCATGATTGATGACCAGCTATCATTCTCTGACCAAACTGCATCTCTCGGTCATGTTGTTTTGTCTTATAAAACATCAGAAAAATAAGGTCATACGTGACTCAGTATGCCACCCAAGTCCTGGTATGAGTCATGGTTCTCTCTCACCTCGATTATTGAAATGCCCTCCTAGTGGGTCTCTCAGCTTGAGCGATAAGATCCTTACAGCTGGTTCATCAGATCGCAGCAGCTCGGCTTGTCTTCAACCAACCCAAAAGGTTGCATGTCACCCCACTGCTAATTGACCAACACTGACTACCCAAAGCTGCGGTCTGCACAAAGCTACCTTAATCCTAACATTCCTACTCGCTCCCTCCGCTCATCCAAAGAACATTGTCTGACTCTGCCATCCATGCGCACAAGGCAAACCCAATCCAGACTGTTCTCATTCATGGTTCCCCACTGGTGGAATGAGTTGCCAAAGGTGACCAGAGCAGCAGAATCTCTGTATTTTCAAAAACCTCCTGAAGACTCATCTATTCAGAGAGGGCCTCCTCTCCTGATCTGGTTCTCACACTGTCCTGAAACTTGAATGTTTCCTCGTATTGTAAGTCGCTTTGGATAAAAGTGTCTGCCAATTGAATGTAATGTAATGAATGTAATGTAATGTAGAACTGGTTATTTGCAGTCACTTGTAGTCAGTAGGTTTGACATCACAAAGACTGCATCTCTCAGGTGTACATATCTCGCCAGCAATACTGAAAACACCTTCCACAGAAGCAGGTAAAGCAGTAACGGCTAGGTACTGACTTAACATTAAAAATTTAGGTAAATAGGGGAGTCGGTTCTGGTTTACTTCCAATACCGATGAGGATAACACTCCTCAGTATGCACGGCATTAGGTAGTTTAGCACCTCCCCTGATGCTGGTAAATTTCAAACACTACTTAAACCACTCTCCCCTTTGCTCTTTTCACTTTACACAAATCACTGCACCTCAGGAGACCCATCTGTTAAAGTTTGCAGACAATATAACTGTCATCAGCCTCATCATGGACAGTGATGAGTCTGCATACAGATGGGAGGTTGAACAGCTGGCCAGAACAAACTGAAGCGGAACACGCTCAAAACTGTGGAGATGACAGTGGACTTCAGGAAGAGCCCCCTTTTTTGGACTTTATCTTAGTGCTCGTTATACATTATATTGTGCTGTTCACTTTAAACTGAACTGCTGTTTACTGCCTGTATTTTAAAGATAAATTTTGTTTACAGCGCAACACTAGGATGTGTTCCCAACACAGATCACGGCAACATGCATTTTCAGCTCTCTTTCCTTTAACGCTATATTTCTGAGCATGTATACCGTAAAACAACATTATATTCACACTGCTTAATGGTGTGCTAAGATTGCAATATAAACCTGACTGAACAGGTTTAGAGTGACAGTAACACTAATTATTTATTACAACGATTAAGAGCCACATAAAGTGGAATAATGGGTTTTAGTCAGTTGGTGTACTATAACTGTTACTCAAAGCACTGAATATAAAATAAAACATTAACCTTTGATGTAATGTGCTCAGATAATTTTAAACTACAAAAAAATAAATGAACTACACTCACTGACATTTGTTTTAGGAGGCGGTATGTGCATTTAAGTTCAGTGAAATACATAATTTCCTGTGACATTTTTAATCCGTTTTTAAAAGATTACAGATTAAAAGATTTTTTGTTAATCTTTTTGCCATGGACCACATGCAGTAGCAAGTTTTGTGCTTCTGAATACAGTGATTCCAAACTTTTAAACAGTAGTGCACGTAACATGAAATCACTGTACTAAAAAGTTGTAGCTGCTAATACAGTCCTCAGCAGAGAAACAATTCACCTCTAATGCCAGTTCTAGTTAATTATTTATTAAACCCACATGATTATTTCCTTGGTTTACTTTCCTATTGTTGGATGCTACACAGCTGAGCAAGTAAATTTTTCATGATGGGGCAAATAAATCAAATGAGCGGCAAAGAGACACATACAATAGGTAAACATGCCACAGCTGATAATTTTAGTTACACTTTCTCAAGTTTTCAGACGTGCAAGGTTCTTTGTATGTGGATGTGGCTCAAACAGTGCAATTTTTATCAGCAAAACTTACTTCCTTAGTGTATTATATTCTAGATTTTAGGGGTTTGGGCCTCTTCAAGACATGCCCATATTCTGTCAGTTATAATGTACAAGCCTGTTCACATACAACTTCACATTATAATGTGCTGTTTGTGTGGTAAATGTATAGAAATGTACTATACTGTCAATGAAGGATGATGTTCCAAATATTGGACAGTTTTTAATTTTCATCTCTGGAAAACACAATGAGTATTTCTAGCAATGCACTAGCTTAGTTTGCTGCATTGTTAGAATCTGACATAGAATTGACAGCAACATAGAAATACAACATAACCTTAACATAATACAACACAGGATTATCTTAGGTGCCTCCTTATACTGAGAGCTGCTATATAATAAACAAAATCAGTTGTCACAACCATTAGGGTAGAATACTGCCCTTGTAGTCTACAAACATTAAAACACACATGGCTCCATAGGAGCTTCTAGTAGTACAAACACACAAAGCCCTGTACAGTTTTTCTGAAATTTAATTCAAAAGGAGCAATCTAAGCTTATCAATATGACTGACTATATAGCAGTACATACCACAATTTTAAAAAAATAACCAAGGGAACAAGTAATTAGATTGTGAAGAACTGTCAGCCTACTAAACAAGTGACTGAGTAATTGAGTAAGCGAGTTGCCGGAGTAAAAACATTATCAGTAACAGAATAGTTATTAATCCATATAAGTGACTCCCCCAAAACTTAGTATTTTATTCTTTCCAGTTCAAGTCTCCTTCAGGTGAGTTAAGCTCCTCCTGGCTCCGGTCATTTGCAGTCACTTGTAGTCAGTAAGTCACTGAAATTATCACAGCATTCACAGTCATTACACAGTCAATTAGTAATTCTTTAAGCTACAGCTGAACAAAGATTGCGAAACATCGTTAATTTATAAAAATAGGTATTAACACATACCAATATGATAAGGGTAACAACAATATTAGGAGAACTTTGACCGAGAGTGAACCCACACAAAACTGCGGGACCCAACAATATACCTGGCCGTGTGCTCCAGGAATACGCTGACCAACTGGCTGGTGTCCTCACAGACATTTTTAACATATCCTTGAGGCAGATGTCCATCCCAGCATGCCTCAAATTCACCACCGTCATCCCAGTGCCAAAGAAGTCATCAGTGACGTGCCTGAACGACTACCGTCCCGTGCTTTGAGATGTTAGTCATAGCACACAAAGTCCAGTCTCCTCACCTCTCTAGACCCCTGCAATTTGCATACCGGTTCATCAGATCTACAAAGGACGCCATATCATATGCCCTTCACCTCTCCCTGACACATCTGGACAAGAAAGACACATGTCAGAATGCTTTTCATAGACTTTAGAGCAGCCTTCAACACAATCATCCCACAAAAGCTGACTGTGAAACTGAGTGGGTTGGGTCTAAACACCACTCTCTGCAACTGGATCCTGGATTTTTCACACCCTTCAACAATTCAATAAAAATGTAATGCTTACTAATTAACAGGACAAAGCATTATTACTATCACTATAATAAACAGACTACAATAAACAGAAATAAGGCACAGACTAGTTTCTTTTAAAAAAGAGAAAATCCACAGATTTCTTTGAAATTTCTGTACACTTTAATCACTAATTATTAAGAGTAGTTTGATGTGACACACTCTATTCTAGAGAAAATTCCCAAGTCAGAATTGTTCATAGTAGTGATAGGAACAAGACTTCTGAAGAGTTTGTTTCTAAAAGCTCCCTCACAAAACATTAGTAGACAAAAAGTGTACAAGTATACTGCTTGATGCCAGAGACATTATGATAGATTTAATGTAAGATTTTGGCCTAAAACTATTCAACTATTGGCCCAAACCATTAAAAGCCATTCCTGTCAGAGAGGCAGGGACGGATTACGGACCGGGCCAGCGGGGCCGCTGCCCAGGGGCCCTTGGGGTGCAGGGGGCCCGTGGGGCCCCT
>JBBPCZ010072060.1:0-11983 GCA_037974445.1 Brycinus macrolepidotus | reverse complement strand
GCTCTTGTGTTGCACCATGGTCCTGGAGGAACGTTGTTTCGTTTTTACTATGTACTGTGTGTATATGGTAGAAATGAGAATAAAACCTGAACTTGAACTTGAACTTGAAACATTTCATTGATCCATTATCTGAGCCACTTATCCTTAACCAGGGTCGCAGGGGTGCTGGAGCCTATCCCAACAGTCATAGAATGAAATGCAGAGAAATACTAATAGACTTTAAAAAAAAGATGCCACAAATGCTTTTTTGAGCGAAGCCATGAAAGAACCACTTTCGTTTCCCTAAAGAACCATTTCTGGAAATGTGAAGAACCTTGATATAAATGTTCCTTGCCATTTCATGGGTTCTTCCTTGAACTTTTACATGTGTGGGGGTTTTGTAAACCTTCAAATGATTCTTCACACTCTCACATCTCATTTACAATAACAGTTCTCTAAAGAACCATCTACCGGAAAGTTCTGTAGGGAACCAGATAGTTCTTCTACGGGATTGCACACCAAGCAATGTTTTGAATGGAAGTCTATGGAGACATGGCATGTTTCTATGCCATTTGACCACTAGAGCTAGCCAGGTACATTTGACAATTAAATCCAGTCTCTACTGCACACACACACACACACACACACACACACACACACACAAACACACACATACTGCACATGTATGTCTAAGCACATTTGCCCCAGGTGCCTGGGTCGATATGTCTATTGACTGCACTGTACGAAGAAGACGAGAGATGATTGGCCGATTGATCAAGAACAAATCTGTAACGTCTTCGGAGACGTCTTACTGCATGCCAAAGCAACGATGTTCGACTGCAGGACAACACATCTCGCCAGGGTCAACAGCAGGTTATATCGACTCCCAGCTGCAGTAAAAAGCAGATGCACATGTGTTTCCCTCAGTGTGTACAGACTTGGAGATACTCTTAATGGAACTCAAAATGCACAACTTTTCTGTTTTTCTCATTTTCTGCTTCAGTTCACTCCTGTTCCCATAATCCCCCGAGCACGACTACCACCTGTCTCACCAACTCAGAACAAGTGGGACATTTTTAGGGAATGCTCCAGAGAACCCTCATAACAGCTGTATAGTCAGGTCTTTGTATTTTTGTGAGTTGTCAATAGCCTCGTCAAATTAAATCTGTAGCAAATATGTAGCAAATATCACTTTTATTCGGACATTATAGGCCTCGGAATGCAGACATTGTTTTTCACCTTGACTTTTGTTTTGTTTTGTTTTTTTAACTACACTGAACCACTTTTACTGAACTCAGCGTACTAGAAAATTATAAACGGGCCATATTCCATTAACAAAAAGGGCCTAAAGCATCAACAATTACAGTATATAATAATATAATAATTATTAACAAAATGCCACGTTTAATGCAACACTGATGTTTTCTGAAGAACATATCCACTGTCCCTCAAAAACACACAGTAACACTGAAATATGTAACTGGCTCATCACACTGATTTATCAGTCTGCTCAGGTTTTAGCAGGGACTTCAGTGCTTGTAAAGAAGCTTTTGAGTTCCTTTTTCCTTTTTAGAGTCTGTTTAATAATATATATATAGCTGCTAGCCTAGTGGTCAGGATGTTCGCCCTGCGATCAGGAAGTTGTGGGTTCGATACCCAAGACTGCTAGTGGCAACTCTGAGGTACCCGTGAGCAAGGTACTATCCCCACACACTGCTCCCTGGGCGCTGTGTTCCTGGCTGCCCACTGCTCCACTTGGTGAGTGGGTTAAATGCTGAGGAAGAATTTCACGCTGTGTGCTGTGGTGTGTTCATGTATGACAAATAGTCACTGTACTCTTTTTTTTTATATATAGGAATATTTTAAAACTATTATCCTATAAATGTCAAAATGTACACTGGACTGAATACAGATGTATTCTGAATACATACTACCAGTACTTGTGTTCCCTTATATCCCAGGGCTGCTCTCGGGCCACTTTATTAGAAACCCTCACCTTGTAGCTCCACCTTGCTGGTATACAGTTAAACTCTGTAGTATCTGTAGCATCTGTTGACGAGTAGTCAGTGTTGGCCAATCTTTAGCCCAGTGTCAAGCCACAGAGCTTGGCTAAAACTGTTGAACTGTTGAATGATGGGCCACCCTGAACCTCGGCACACACACTACCATGCCTACCAGACCAGAGTCACTGCTGTTGAGAATGGTCCACCACCAGCATAATATAGTATTATCTGGACACCGGCTGTCCTGGGGCCAAAAGGTGACCAGTGGTGAAAACGAACTAACTGTACATCATACATACTCTGAACTGCACTGCTTCCTTTCTCACATCCACACTGCATAAACACACTAAACTGTTCTGCCATAAACAAACAAAAAAAAAATTACTCCCCAACGGCCACTGTAAATATTGTGTTTATTTATATGCTGTTCATTTTTTTCTAATCCTGTTCCTGCTACTTGCTATTTTTGCACAATTATTTATGGATGTCCACCTCAATCTTTGCATTCCTTTGTATTTTTGCACACTTAACAACTCTGCTAGAATGCAATATAACACTGTATTCACTCATACTAGCACTGTTACTGCTCCTGTTGATCACACTGTATGTTGTATCATCCTGTAAATTATTGTACTGTTGCTCGCATTTTTTTTGTTTTGTTTTGCACCTTCTCTTTAGTTTAGTCCCGTCCTGCCCACACCTGTGTAGTCTTGTGGTGTTCTGTTTTTGTTCTTTGTGGGTCTGTTTTGTGATCTTTGTGTTGCATCATAGTCCTGGTGGAACATTTGTTTTATTTGACTGTGTACTGTGTGTATATGGCTGAAATGACAACAAACATCTACTTGACTTGACTTGACTTGATATGGTATACTGGGGCTTAAATGTATGGGCGACATTCTGTAACTGTGCGCCTATATGTTGGACATAATATGGTAGGTGTTTCTAGGAAAGTACAGGGTAGGTTCTGATAAAACGGCCGGTGAGTGTCATGTCTACGTATTGGGTGTAATGACTGTGCATTAAATGGCTCTCTGGAGAATAAGTGTTCCACTATATTTGTCTCTTATCCTTTTTGTCTTTCCTGACAGCTTGTGCTTAAAAGAATAGATTTTTTTTTTTCTTTAATTCAAGCTGTCCATCATTCTTACGCCCTCTAAGCTTTTTGTTTGCAAATGTGAGATCTAAAAACAAAGCTCATCATCGGCTTCAAGTTGGGCCAAAAACAAAGCCCAGATACTAAAAATATTAAAAAATAACCTTGACACCATGCATTTCTCTTGTTTATTGCACAGCAGTTGTGAATGTTTTAGAGGAACCTCACATTACCGACAGTAAAGTCTTGATTCACCCTTTAGAGTTGACTTTAAACACAAATACATGTAACGGCACTTGTTTTACTATATTCTGTCATTTTCAGCTAACTCACTTCAACTGCACTGAGAGGATGAAAGTAATGAGGCTCAAAGCCTTGCTGGAGAGCACATGTAGGCGCCCTTGCTTTAAGAATGTGCCCTCCAGGCCGTGGCAGTGCGGCAGCGGTGCAGTGCAGTCCCACACTGTGTTGCTGGGCTGAGGCGGCAGAGAGGAGGAACACAGGATAAAATTCACATCAGTCCACTCCCTGCTTCACTGAACTGCCATCTGGATCTGTTATATCCAGAGGGAGAGAAGAGAGAGAGAGAGAGAGAGACAGAGAAGAGAGAGGGAGAGACAGCTGAGATTTTTTACCTTTTCAATCCTAAGGAACTCTCTCATGGCTAAAAGCATAAGACCAAAAAGCAGGTTAACAAATAAATTCAAAAAACAATTTGAAATAAGTATACAGAGACTGTGTGTGTGTGTGTGTGTGTGTGTGTGTGTGTGTACTCTCCGGTGTGTTTTTTTTCCCCTAACATGTATATAAATAAATCTGTAAATAAATAAATCATATTTTCCCTCAGGAGAGAGAGGGACACAGCGTGTGCGTGTATGCGTGTCAATAAACAAACACATAAATGAAGAGAAAAATATAAGCACTAAAAAAATACAAGCGCTGTATTTTTGTCAAGTAAATACATTTCATTTTTTATGCAATAAATTGTATTTTCTTTGCTTCAAGCGAATGGTACAACTTTTTCCTTAAAATAAATCAGTTAAAAAAAAGCTGTTTTTTGGGGGAAGAGAGCCTTTTTCCAGATTTTCTGCCCAGCTTAGAAGTCTCCAGTTCCTCCCATTAACCAACACTTGTAGGGTGAAGACAAGTAAATTCCTCCCTTGATGCGCTTGGAGGAGACCACTAACCACCAGTTCTGTTACTTCAGCTAACAGACACCTGTGATATCTAGCATTGCGTAGAGTGATAGGGGAGGCATCCAGCAGACATTAAAGACAGACATCAAATAAAAGCATGGAGTCACAGTGTGAACCAGAGCTACTCTGCATATCTCAAACAGCAACTCGTTTGACTAAAATGTAGTGATGTTATTTCTAATGTGTGTGTGCAGTGTGTGGCAGTAAAAGTTATCTGGAAGTGTTATTGGTCTCATGGATTAATAGAGTTCTGCAGAGTCTCGGTAAATCAACAAAATGCTCACTGCTTCATTCTTTAAATCACATTTATATCCTCTCTACAGCATGGAGTGTGACCTCTCCCCAAACACACACACACACACACACCAGGAATCCACTTACAGTAAAAGCGAGTCCCAGTGCCCTGCGGTGCACCTGCACTCAGAGCAGCTGTGAAGATTAAACCCACCAGCCAGTCCAGTGTGTAGCCTATGTGAGAGAGAAAGCTTGCTGTATGGGTGCAGATATACTCCTCTACATCCACTCTACTCTTTCTCACAAGCTGACTAAGTGGACTTTCCATCCGTGCGTGTGTGTGTGTGTGTATGTGTGTGTGTGTGTTTGTGCCTCTGTGAGTGTGTCTGTATGTGTGTGTGTGTGTGTGTGTGTGTGTGTGTGTGCGCGCAGCTGCTTTTACATCACTGCCATTTTCATGATCTCCAAATCTCCACCCCTAATAATAATGGTTTATTAAGCAAATGTAAGTCTGGAGCACTTTTATTAGTCTGTTCATGTCCTGGCTAGTGTGTAGGACTGGGCATTTCTAAACTCGGGTGAACGCTGTAAATGAGATGTGCGATTGTGAAGAATATTTGAAGAACCCTTAAACTGGTAAAGAACCTTTACATTATGTATGTTTTAATATCTTTGAAAGATTCTTCATGCTCACATCTCATCTGCAAAAACAATTCTCTTACAGAACCCTATGTTTCACTTTACCTATGCTATGAACCACCACTACCCACCAACACCAAACAGAGTCTGGGGAAGTTTAAGGGTCCCTGGCCTAAAGGTAAATTATCCAGAGTGGAAGTGAGGTGTTTGAGGCTAGCGTGCTTGTGATCTGAAGGGGGGTCCACTCTTCTTACCTGAAGATCCCTAGCGAACCCAAGCACTGGCTGGGTGACAAGACAGCCCAAGCATTGGAAGAAATTCAGATGATAAATAAAAGAAACAATTGGTGAAGGGACTATTTCCAGTTCCTTCAATGCAAGATTCAAAGTCAAAAGTCAAAATGAACTTTATTGTCATCTCAACTATATACATGTGTACGGTGAGACAAAGGACACAGAGTAAACATATATAAATAAACTATAAAAATAAACTCTAAATTAGAAGTAAAATGTGCAATTTGGTGCAAGGATGTGCAATATGGTACAAGGTAATTTTTAAGGTCCAAAAAATTGTGCAAATGTTGCATCAGCAGTGAGGTGGAAAGCAACAGTACTGGAATGTAAATGTGTGCTTTATATGTGCAAGGATCAGCAATGGTTCAAAATAAATAAATATACTGTTAATGTATGAAAATACAGAAACTTTCAGATAGTGTCCAAGAACAGCTGCAACGTGGACTGCATGTAGCTGCGTGTGCATTATGAAAGAAGTGATGCGCAAAGTGCAAAGCGGAAAGTTGAGTCTGTTCACAGTTCAGGTGTGTGTGTGTGTGTGTCTGTGTGTGTGTGTGTGTGTCTGTGTGTGTGTGTGTGTGAGGGCATTGAGAAGCCTGATGGCTTGTGGGAAAAAGCTCTCACACAGTCTGGCCTATCGGGTTTTGATGCTGCGATACCGTTTGCCAGATGGGAGCAATGTGAAGACTCCATGTGAGGGCTGTGATGAGTCAGGCAGAATGAAGGATTGAAGGTGCTCCTCAACTTGAACACAAGTGCTTCCATAAGGAATCCTTCCACTTCCAACCCCATGGTTCCAAACAAATAGGTTTCTTTAAAAACACATCCCTTAACTGTATGGGTATCACAGGAAAAAAAGAGACCCCTCCCAGTGGATGGAGTGTGTACTGTGTAAACTGTAGTGTCTGAATCTGAATATCTGAATGCAAAAGAACCATCACTGCAAATAGAATGTTGCTCAGGACCCCAAGATATTCAGAAATGATCACATAAAAGCAATTTAATAAAAAGGAAAAACACTGTTGAAAAGGAACAGATTTAAAATGTTGTAGCTTTAGTGGTTTAGTAGCATAAAGCCACCTTTCCACACTGATTTGATAAAATCCAGACCATACAGAAAGCAACGGTGAAAGAGTCTCTTGAGAACAGAATAATGTGGAAATGCTTTGATATCAGTGCCAGCTTCAAATGCAGGTTCTGGCATGAGCTTAGATGTATAATCCAATTTATTCACCCTGCAACATCCACAAATATTACCACTGAATAACATTTCTCACCACAGCCATTGGCAGCAATGGCCGAGCCGAAATCAAACCAGCAGCGAGAATCCATCTGCAGTTCTACTGCGCTTTATGTCCCGTGCAGACATTTCGGATTTGATGAAGTGAAAAGGCATATCCACGCCACAGCCATCACAAAACTTTGGGAAGTTTTGCACAACCAGCGCTGAGCAGCTGGGATAATGATGTCTGGGACAAGTCTCAAAAGCACATTTCATCATCGCGCACAAATAAACAGAGTCTGGAGGCCAGGGATAGATCCCAGGGGGTTAGCGGAGTAGTTCAGCAAAAACATAATTTACACATTTCCTCTTACTCGAAATGTAGTTGTTTAGCCAAAACATGTTCAGTGTCTGAAGTTTGCTCCTTTAGTTTTGCTCAACTATATGCTAAGCTAACAAGTATGGGAGTTTATAGCCCAGCAATTTGCACCAGTTAAACTGCAGGCCTAAGGCATCACAACCTTGCCTGTGTTGAGCTAATAAGTGATCTCAAATAGACTCACAAATGTGGTTTCTGATACAGTGTGACAAATTTATCCATTAAACACAGACAAAAAGTCTGAATTCAGGTTTTGAGATGGCTGTTCCTACCATTTTTAGTTTTGCTGGGTTTTAAGTTAACAGTATGTCAAACAGCGCCAGTAACCGCATAAGCAAGTTTCCACTTTTTTAAAACATTTCTGTATGATTTTCTGGTTGAGATGTAAGCAGTCATTCAGAGTGGTCTGAAATGAAATGGTTCATTGTAGAGAACCGTAACAGCTCCTTACAATGGTGATAATAGGTGATTGCGCCATTTTATTTACTTTTCCTTATGGGTTTTTATATGTAATACGGATAATATTAAAATAAGGGTAAATCTGAAAAAGTATGGAAAATCCACCTAGGCCCACATGATTAATATCGGTTAGTACTGTCCTGGTGCTGATTTAGCTGGTCGTCTAAACAACCAGCAAACCAGCATTCAAAATGCAACATATGCTGGTTTTGCGGGTAACCAGCTATGCTTGTCTATACTGGCGTTTACCACAGTGGTTTCTTCAGTGACTACTGTGTCATCATCATTCATGTACCTCATGCATTTTAGGCTAAACGCTTCTCTTAAAACCCTCACAGAACTAATCTGTTAGGTAGATTTTAGAGGCATCAATCTTTCTGGACGTTTGGTTCTTATCAACACTGCTGTGAACAATTTAGAAAGCTTCTCCAGACCAGCAGACCATTCTCAATGACTCAGTTTGCATCTTATCCATTTCGTTTTGCAGAAATTAAAAAAAAACAACAACAACAAAAAAACAAACAAACAGTGGAACTGCCTTTAACAACTTAAAGAAGTTGTGTAATGGTTTAGGCAAGATGCTAAGTCCATGGGGCTTCAAGTACTTGTTAGCTACATTAGTAGCTCCAGTCCAAAACTAAAGAAGTAAACACCAGATGTGTCCTGACTGACTGACAACGTTTTGGGTCAGGGGAAAGTTGGGCAAATTTGATTTTTAAGGGTACTATTCCTTTAAAGTGGAAAACACTGCTGCAGGTCAGATTCTCTCTCCATCCCAAGATTCCGCTCCAAGATTCACTTTGTCTTCTGCCCGCCCTGCTCTCAACTATTGACTGACTGATTGCCCGTAATGTTTAGGGTCCCTACTGCCACACGCCACCGCTGTGGCCCCAGGCCTCACACACAAATCTACAGCTGCCTCCTCTCAGATCCACAGAGAGACAGAGACAGACAGAGAGAGAGAGAGAGAGAGAGAGAGTCAGAGAGGAAGAGGAGGCAGTGGATAATGATCGTCCTCAGAGTTTAAATGGCATCATTAGCGCAGCTCCGTGATGCAATTCTTCGACACTCTGCCCGCTCCCTCCGCAGAGAGCAAATCGACTGTGACGTCCCGTGGAGGCTGCTTTTGGGCCACGCTGCTGGTTGGAGGCAACAAAACAGAGAATTCACATGCGAGAGTCATTCCCAGAGCCAGACGTTGATGACTGTTTTGCCATAGCAATAACAAGCCTATTCAGTCAGTAAGGTGATGGATTTTTAAGGACTAGTCCGGCCAAAAAACTCAATTTCCTCTCATCCCAAATATAGTCATGCTTTGGTGTCTGAGGTTTGTTTCTTTAGTTTGGCATTAGAAATATGAGGCTCATGTAGCTAACAATCAATGGAAGAACCCCAGCAATTAGCACTGTGCTAACTTTGTCATTAAAGAATAATTAAGTAATCTCAAATGGACTTGCTTATGTGGTTTCTGATGTTGTATGACTTACTGTTATTTATCAACATGGACTAAAATATGCTGTCTAGCTATAAACAGTAGTAGCAAATGTGAAAATGTTGCCTATCCTTTTGTCTGTTTTTATATATATAACTGTATATCACACAATGTCCAAAACCACATAATCAAGCACATTAACATGACTGAGCTGACCAGTTACATTTGTTTTAAGGAAAAACAGTTTAAATTGGGCTTTTTGTCAAACTACTGCTTCAACTGCCATCAAACCTAGAAGTAATTTTCTTTAAAGGGCACAAAGAATGAAAAGTCTGGTACAATCTAGTTAAAATGCATCTAACGAATGCATAAAGTCAACCTAATACCAAAAATGACCTTGTTAATTCATGTCCCTGATCATATTAAGCATGAATTTTCATTATATTTTCCCTGAAAGCCCATTAAAATGAACTTTCTTTTCTCACTTTTGAAAAATTGATTTGTGATTACACCATATACCAGCGCACGGGGAAAAATATTAACCAATAATATCATGTTTTGGCTCACCCTGTCATGCCCACCAGTCACGTGACGCGCACTAGGAACCGGAAGTGAAGCGCGTCACATGGTATATAACCCTGGAAGTGAAGGTACTCCATGCTCAATCATTGTTTACATTGCCCGAGCCGCCCTTACCAGCCTACCAACTCAACAGTACCGTGAGTACTTCTCAAAACCTTGTTTTCGCTTTTGACTGTGTGTGAGAGTGAGAACGCGGACTCCCGATGGGAGTCTCAACTCAACTCAACTTACCTGCTCATTCGTGTCACTCCACGATTGGGTTTATCCACCACGCTACACTGGGCAAACAGCGAAGGACCAGTTCATGACAGAATGACTGAGCCCGGATCCGTAAACCCAGCGGAGTTCGCTGCTCTGTGCGACGCCGTGTCTCGGCAGGCAGCTGAGATTGGTGGGCTCAGGCGAGAGGTCGCTGATCTGCGTCAGGCCCTCCTCGAGTCGCACCAGGCTCGGGGAGAGATAGAACAACTCCGGCAGCAGGTCGCGGCGCTCGCTCAGGCTCACCAGGAGCTGGCTGCCGAGCACAAAGCGCCACGAGTGGCAGCCCGAACCCTCCTCTCTTCCCCTCCTGTTGAACCTAAGATTTCTTTACCGGAAAAGTGGAATGGTGTAGACGGGAAGTGCGACGTGTTTTTAACTAACCTCAATCTTGTGTTTGAGCTTCAGCCCCGCAGGTACAACACTGACCGTGCGTGCGTCGCACTTCTCGTCTCCCTCCTCACCGGACAAGCAGCTGAGTGGGCCACAGCGGTCCTGAGAGCTGACCACGATTTTACCCACTCATACCCCGCCTTCACCGCTCAACTATGGCAAGCCTTCCATCACCAGGACCGCAAGGTGGAGATCGACTCCCGCTTGTACCACCTGCGGCAGGGTGATCGTCCGGTTAGCCGTTACGTCACTGAGTTTCGCACTCTGGCCATTCAGACCACTTGGGGGGATTCGGCTCTCTGTATGGTCTTCTACAAGGGGTTAGGCCATCGGAAGAAGGACGAACTCGCCGGGCATTAGCTACCGGAAACGTCCGAGGGACTTATACAGCTTTGTCTCCGCATTGACCAGTGGATGAGCTCACGCCCGAGGCCTGCTCCTCGTACCCTGCCGCCAGCGGGCCGGGCCAAGACGACCACCACATCTGAGGCTTCGCCCGTCGGTTCTCCACCTCCTATTGTGGACCACTCCGGAGCTGGGGAACCCATGCAGATAGGATGCGCCTCTCTGACCCCTGAGGAGAGAGACAGGTGCTACCGCAAGGGCCTTTGTGCCTATTGCGCCTCCCCCGAGCACCATCGCGCCGTCTTTCCTCTCCGGCCGGGAAACGGTCAGACCAGGTGAGTAGGGGGAGGCCCTCACCTGGTCCTAATGTCAGCTCCAGCCTTCCCATGACCGTTTCCCGCTTAACAGTCCAGATTCGCTTCCAATTAGGCCACCAACGGGTCGTGACCACCGCCTTCGTGGATTCGGGGGCGGCTGGCAATCTCATCGACCAGAAATATGCTGCCCAATTGAGAATGAAGCTGGAGGCGTTATCCCAGCCTATTAAAATGACCGCTGCAGACGGTTGGCCCCTAGCTAATAGCCCCATTACCCATCGCACAGAACCTCTCCATATCACCATAGATAATCACCAAGAAGACATCTCCCTCCTGGTCACCTCTCTCACCTCACCTCCCATCCTTCTTGGTCACCCCTGGTTGCTGCGTCACGATCCCCTCATCTCCTGGACACAGAACCGGATCCTTCAGTGGGGCCCGACCTGTCAAGAGCTTTGTCTCTCAGCGAAGGCTGGGACGTGCTCTAGGGAGTCCGAGGCCCCCGACGTCGATGCTGAGGCCATTCCTGTCCCGTACCGCGACCTGAGGGAGGTCTTTAGTAAACGACGTGCTGTCCAGCTCCCTCCTCACAGGCCCTACGACCTGGCCATTGACCTCCTTCCAGGCACGGTACCACCCCGCGGCCGGCTTTACTCCCTCTCGCCCAATGAACAGAAGGCCATGGAAGAATATGTTACTGAAGGCGTCCGTAATGGAACCCTTCGGTCCTCTTCTTCTCCTGCGCCCGCGGGGTTCTTTTTCATCAAGAAAAAAGATGGGGGCCTCAGACCTTGCGTCAACTATCAGGGGCTCAACAAGATTACCATCCGGAACCGTCATCCTCTTCCACTCACTAACACCGCCCTGGACGCCCTCTCTGGTGCTTCCATTTTCACCAAACTGGACCTCAGGAGCGCTTACAATCTCGTTCGCATCAGAGAGGGCGATGAGTGGAAGACGGCATTCATCACACCCACCGGCCATTATGAAACCTTGGTCATGCCGTTTGGTCTCTGTAATAGTCCAGCAGCCTTCCAACATCTCATTAACGACGTCCTCCGGGAGACGTGAGAGCAGTGCTCAAGAGGTTGCTGGCCCACCAACTGTTCTGTAAGTTGGAGAAATGCGCTTTCCACCAGCGCTCCACCACATTCTTGGG
>JBBPCZ010072039.1:0-11984 GCA_037974445.1 Brycinus macrolepidotus | reverse complement strand
AAAGGAGGAAAAGGAGAGTGGATGAAGCAAGCAAAAGAGAGAAAGAGAGAGATAGTGAGAAATAGAGGAAATAGATAGAAGAAATATCTAGAAAAGGAAGAGAAAGTAGGTGAGAATGACAGATAGAAAAGGAGAGAGAGGAGGAGAGAAATTGAGGGGAAAGAAAAAGAGTGAATGAGAGAGAAGGGGAGGAAGAGAGAGAGAGAGAGAGAGAGAGAGAGAGACAGACCTTCCCTGTATGACTCAGAGGTGTTCAGACTGCAGTGAGGGGAGGGTGTCTGGGTTCTGGGTCCTCTGGAGCCGAGCTGGTTCTGTTGGCAGAAAAGCAGCATAAAGGGGAGAGAGAGAGAGAGAGAGAAAGAGAGGGAGAAGGAAAGACGGAGAGGGAGACATAGAGAGAGAGAGCAGCATAAAAGAGAGAGAGAGTGGAGGACAGTGGGGACGCCCTGCAGGATCAGCTGACAATCCTTCTGGACTGGAGTTTAAAGCTGTCCTGCTATAGCTTTTATCCACCAGAGGAAGTGTGGTGCTGGTGAGCACAAATGTGTCACTATTACACAGTACATAGTGAAACCTGACAGCACCACTATGTTCCTCCAGCACCACAACGTTCCTCCAGGACTACAACATTCCTTCAGGACCACAACATTCCTCCAGGACTACAACGTTCCTCCAGAACCACAGCGTTCAACAGGCCAAAACAACAGGGCAAGACATGAATACAGCAAATAACAGCAGCAGCAGGACAGAGAATGTGCAGTATATAATAAATAGTATTTACATTTGCAATTGTGTAAGTTGTTTTAATAATAATAATAATAATAATAATAATAATAATAAAATAATAATATATTTTTAATTCAGTCTTTACTGAGCTCTGATTATTATTTTAAAATTACTTTTAATAGCTGCTATTAAACAGTCTTAAATTCTGGGGGATGCATTGCAGTAACATTAAAGTCACTGTTAGCGCATTACACACTGAGTGGTGGTTTACAAGACCAATTTTCAGGACGCAGATTGAGCTTAATCCTGAACTGTGAAGATTTTCAAATGGATACATGGTGGGGATTTCCCTAATATTGCCAGTGTCCCAGGTGTCCCCAGCGTAAACACAAAATTAACATTACTATGTGTTTTATAAACGTTTTGTATGCAATGGTGTTCTTTGGAGTCAGGCTGTTTAAAATATACTCTACCAGTCAAAAGTTTTGGCACACACTAAGATTTTCTACCTTTGTAAGTTACTCATTTAATATTTACTAAAAATACACTCAATATTCTTAACTAACAAATACATTTACAGCATGATCACTATTTGAGTTCCTTTACTAGAGAGAAAATGTCATATTTCAGATTCATCACTACTGACCTACAAAAAACCACCTAATATAAAGATTTCCAAATGGAAGAGTGGTGGGGATGTTCCCAGTGTAAATGATGCCTTTTCCTAACAAATACTTCTTTCCATCCCTCTTGTTCCTTACATGTTCTCCAAGGTAGAGAAACTTCTTTCCCAAAATGTTCAGTTCAGTAACTGTCCACTAAACATCCATAAAAGTGCTCTCTGTAGAGGATGTGTACTAATTTTCCTTATTTTCATCTGCCTTTAAAAACTTCTTATGGTGTTGCAGATTTGTTATAACAACAACAACAGTGGCGTTTACTGCTTCACACAATTTACATGCAGCATTTCAGAGTGAGAGTAGTTATCATGTTTAAAGCATTTTATAGGCTAATAGTTGAGTAAAGTAGTATTTATGTATGCTTTGTAATTGGCTGCATGATTAGCTCACTCGTTCTGCACACGGGAGAGCAGGTTTGAGGACCGGATGGAGGGAAGCATGTTCTAAAGCTTATACATGATTTTGTGTGTTCTCTTACACTGTATGAGATACTGTTATATATAAAAACAGCTAAAAACAGTAATAGTATTCAATCTGAAATGTGAAATGTTTTTTCGGGTGTCTTTCTCCAGAGCTTTCTAATAGAGGTAGATATGTGTGTAAAGCACATTTTTTAACCAAAATATTACTGAAACATTACTCATCACTTTTGAATTCAAAAGTCTTTCTTTGGCATGGTAAAGTGGTATCAAGAGTTTCTGGATCCAGTAAAAGTTTCTGGAGGGAGAAAGAGTCAGACAGACTGATAGACAGACGGACTCCAGGAAGAGTCGATAGGAAGACAGAAGGGATTCGGTCTCAGACAGCAGAGAGACGAGCTGCAGCCAATCAGACGAACTGATCAATACTTCAGCTTAGATTAGGATCACTCCCTCGACCTTCACCTCTTCAGGCCGGAAGTGACACCTCAGGCAGTGGAGATGTTTAATGACCTTTTTCTTGGACGTTTCTTCTTAAAAAGATAATGATGTTTGGGGACCCTCAAACCCACTTTAATCATAGCCTTTAGGAAAATCAGAATTGAAACTTCAACCCTCCTTTTATGTTTGGGGTCGATTTGACCCCTTTTAACTTTAAATGTCTCAAAATAAATAACTGACAATTTTTTTGCTTTATATTTAATGATTTTTTCTAATTTAATGGGGGCAAACTGGGTAAAACAAAATATTAATATGATGAGGTTAATGTTTTTATTGATGATGTTAATGTTGTTATTATGTTACAGATGTCCATTACCAATTTTCCTTTGTGTTTGACCACAGCTCAGAATTCAGAATTTCCAAACTAGGGGGGAAAAATAAAAAATGCTTAATTAATTGGCAATTCCTAGTTGTAAAGTGTACTAAAGCATGACTGCTCTAATGTTAAATGAGATTAGCTTTAGTTCAAATATATGCTAGCTGGTCAAATCTGTAACACTGATGATCAGTCTTGCTGCTGGAAGACTTAGACTCTACCAGATATTAAGTTAGTCCTCCACCAGAAGTTACGCCTCATATCACACAGAGAAGAACCACCAGTACCTTCTCAGATCACACAGAGAGGATCCACCAGAACCCTCTCAGATCACACAGAGAGGAACCACCAGGACCTTCTCAGATCACACAGAGATGAACCAGAAGAACCTTCTCAGATCACACAGAGAGGAACCACCAGGACCTTCTCAGATCACACAGAGAGGACACAGAAGAACCCTCTCAGATCACCCAGAGAGGAACCATCAGAACCTTCTCAGATCACACAGAGAGGGACCACCAGGACCTTCTCAGATCACACAGAGAGGAACCAGAAGAACCCTCTTAGATTACTCAGACAGGAACCACCACAACATTTTCACATCAGAGAGGAACCACCAGAACCTTCTCAGATCACACAGAGAGGAACCACCAGGACCCACTCAGATCACACAGAAGTCAGTTTTAGTTATTTGTGAAGTTTGTGTTGTTAGTTTATGTCATGAACATGTAGATGTTCTTCTCAGTGCTCAGTGAAGAGGAGGGTATACAATCTCTGTTTGGAAGGGTTCAGGAAGGGTTCTGACAGTCAGGGGAAGTTTGTTCCACCACTTTGATGCCTCAGAGTGAAGGGAAGATTTTTTTTTTCATAAATAGAAAATATGTAAGCAATAAGTGTGAGGACTAGTTAGTCGCCTAGGTGCTCCTTGAACAAGGTTTGGGTCTTCAGACGATGCTTGAAGACAGCGAGGGACTCAGCAGATCTGATCGCCAGAGGGAGTTCGTTCCACCAAGGGCGGGGGCAGGACTGAAAAGAGTCTTGATGCATGTCTTCCTCTTCTCTTGAGCGGAGGTTCAATTTGAGCAATGCTTGATGCTCTGAGAGGATGAGAAGTGGACCATTTTTGGCTTTGGGGAACACCAGTGCTAAGTCTTGTTTTGAGAAGGTAAACACATCAAGAGTGTTAGCTATCACATAACATCAGCTGGCTAGCTAGTTGCTAACTATACCCACCTTCTCAGCGATGGTTTCATGATTTATCCAACATTGTAGCTTGAAAATGATTTCAGTTCTGAGTGCAGCATAATCTCACTGGGGTTAGCCTAGCCAAGGGCAAGCATCCCCCTCCCCCGTCATGCAGGTGGACACTTGTGTAATGTGGGAAGCAGTTTCAAAGCAGTATTGAGGGTTGCTCTCAAGAGGCTTGATGAATGTGAGTTCCTCGGCCTTTCCCATCATCTTTATGACTCTAAGCACCGCTTACTGCGATGCTACGCTACATTAAAGCCCATGCAAACCTCAGTTACATCTCTTTCTTCCCATATCACAAGCCAACCATGCATGTGGACGGACTGAATATAAAAGCCAGGTCTAATCTATCCACCCTGCCGAGTCTGTGGAGTAGATATAGGGTATGACTCGACTTTTTCAGGGTTGGGGATACATATGGATCTTAAAGAGATGAATTAATCTGAGCACCTGTCAATCAAATGGCCTCTCCGCTTGGTGCAGAGCTGATTCAGGACGTGACCGAGGAGATGTAAAAGCTCCTCCTCAAAGACTGACTTTTTGGAGAGCGGGATGAAAGAGAACCCTCTGGCAAGTTTGGGTTAGATCTTTTTGGTGCTAGCTATGGTTTCTGACATGAAGTTGAAACCGACAGGTCTTTCAAAGTATCTTTTTTTTAATGGCTATATTTGATTCATCAGTTTAATTAGCATTGAGCACTATTTCATTTTTTGGCGAATTACTGAAAGAATTCTTGTAAATCAGAGGATGACCCAACAGCTGGGTCAATTCAGGTGTTACCCTAACTAAGGCTGTGGCAAATAATTGCTTCAGTCATTTAATCCATGGATTGATTGACTAACCTTCAGCGGGGGCGTTTTTAAACAGTTCTTTAACAGTTTTTTTGCTCATGCCACACTAAAATTTGACAGTCTGTTACTTTGTATTGTGAACTGTTCTTGTATTTGCTCTGGTTGCACCACCTGACTGCAGAGCAGCTAAACATCTCCTCTTCAGTGAGACGATGTTCACCTCGATGTCGGTGCCACTCGATTGACTTTGACTCATTCAACAGGGTGATTATGTTTGTTGTACAATAGCACAACTGTGGTTGCTATGGTTACAGTGCCATAGTAGTTATGAATGAATAAGGGAGGACAATAAATAAGTACATTTGATGCATGTCAGGGGGCTCAATAGTTGTGCAAAATGTTTGTTTTACAGTGTCAAAGAGCTAGTGTGAATTTCTTCCTTGTGTTTTAATATTAAAATTATAAGTTATATTTAAATGTCTGTCTGATTCAGTTTCTATTGTTACAAAAATGCTATTTCGTGCAAGCCTCTGAAAGACAGTCACTATCCAATTTTAGCAGGACCGGATCTGGGCTTCTCTAGTGTAGAACATACTATTATCGCCAAGCAGCTCAGAACAGCTAAGACTCCACCTGCCCCAAACAGATGTGTTGGGATGTCAGGTCTCACTTTATAGTAGTTTCCATGAACACTGTGTACTTACACATTAACAATGTAATAACACATACAGTTTGTACTGTAATTACACACGTGTGTCCTAATGTACGTTACACGTATTTAAATACGCTGCGTTACTGTAACCGTGAATACATCACCAGTAGTTGCACTGTTATCAAATGTATCATCGAAGTGTTCCTATGAAGTTATTTCAGCCACTTAATATAACCACACCAGATATGCCAAACTCAAACATGAATTATATAAACACTGGTAAATTATTTACAGTAAATGCAAGAGGTTGTCACACTGAGCTGGACATGTCGTTATCATTCCCCCATTGAGTCAGACAGTGTGTTTGTCAGTGTGAGCAAACGTACAATGATGTACAGAGACCGGTGAAGCATACAAAGTGTAAACATATATGGAAATATATTCAAATCATGTAGCGAAAGCATCATGCAGGGCAGGGGTGCTTATGTTTTTTCTTCTGACGACAGCGAAGGTCTTCCAGAGTGCTCGCTTCAGCATGGAGATCTAATCTAAATCTAATTCTAAACCCCAATGGCAAAAGGACCCTCCCATGAACTTGTTAAAAGGTTGGACAAGCTGCACAGAGACTAATGAGACAATCTAGTAAAGACATTTTTGTGTACATTTTGGGGTTGTCAAATAAATAACGGCACTATTTTTGTAAAGCTGTAAACGCATTTTCCTTGTTTGACCCTGTAGAAGTGCAGACTGTATGTTGTTCTAGAACTCATGATTGTAGCCCATTTAGTTACAGCTTTTAAGTGGCTTTTAAAGAGAAACCATCAGCGCCTTCAGGCAGACTAGGCTGGACAGCGCTGACAGGAGGGTAAATCAATGAGCAGCAAACTGACAAAAGCAACAGCTCCAGTTCCTCTCAAGAGCCTACACTCTAACAAGAATCCACGGATGTGTGTGTTGTAAGTAATAATGTCCCTGCGGTAACTCCAAGGCCACATACAGTTTTTCTACTGTGACACTGTGTAAAAGCAGTGTATGTGTGTGTGTATGTGTGTGTATGTGTGTGTGATTCATAGGTCCTCTAACTGGTGAGGAGGGGTGTCGCTTCCCATCAGCGAGACAACTCTCAGCAGAGGCAAAAACACGAAGTGTGTATTCAGACGGAATAGAGAAAAACCTGAGCTACTTACCACACACACACACACACACACACACCGACACAGTCAAAAACAACACAACAGCATGACCAACAGAAGAGACAGTTAGAAGAGTTAGAAGCGGCACAGCGAACAAAAATAGTCGAGAGAGAGAGAGAGAAAGGAAGGAAGGAAAGAGAGATGGAGAACACAGAAAGAGAGAGAGTGAAATAAAGTGAGAGAAAGAAAGGAAGAGAAAGAGAGATAAAAGAGAAAGAGAGAGAGACCATATAAAATGTAAAATGTTGCAGAGAGTAATATGATGAATGTCTTTGCTTCAAGATATTAACAACAAACACAATGATAATAATATAAAGGCAATATATCACTGCTGTCATATCACACACTAAAATAAAAACCTTTTTTTATTTTATTGGACTTTTTGCACTGCTTAAAAACACCAGCTGCTCGTTACATTGAGGGAACATTTGCTGATGAACAAACTAATTGAAATGTTCTGAGATTACCTGCAATAAAATCTTACATATTAAATGTATAGTAAAAGCAAAGAGCATTGTGTTGGCATTTCAAATGTTTAGGAGACATAAGAAAACATGGGTTAATACTGTATAAACAGTTTTAGTCAAATGTTAGAACAGATTAGCTTAACTTAGTTTAGTGTATGAGCTAAGTGTGATGGCTAATGATGAATGAAAAGCTAATGTGTCCAGTTAGCATGAAATACATACCCGTCCAGTTTTAGGACATGTGGTGTCCACAGCTGTCGTCTGAGCCAAGCAAGTGTTTGGATTAGCATAGCAAAAAGCTATGGCAAGCAGTGAAGAAACGCTAACTGTGACCAGTTACCAAGATATTCCATAGATCAAAAGAGGCAATTTTAGCACTGCAGTTGCAGTAACTGTTAAGATAAATTAGCATAGAAAAAAGTAATAGTTCAAAAATTAGCAATTGCTAACATCTATCAATGAATGTAAGCTAATTGTGACCAGCTAGCAAGATCAAAGAAGAACACATATACTCCATAAAAATAGTCTAAAGAGGCATATAACCAAAACAACAAGGTCATTTGCCGGTGTTGCTTTGTCAGGTGATTCAAAAGCTGCGCAAAATGTTAAGATTTATTCCACAGCGTCAAACAGCGAGTGTGTGTTCCTTGGTTGTGTGTGTTGTGCTCTTGAGTGTTCTGCAAGGCACTCACTCCATCTGTCAGTTGGTGGGACGTACCCCCCCTTTTATTTAGTTATTGATCAACTGTCAGATGAAAAACAGAATAAATATAAAAAGTGTAAAGATTATAGCCCATGAATTGTAATATTGAATCTCCATTCATTTGCATGGTTGGTCAGCATTTAGAGCACGTTAGAATGTTCACTTTTGAACACAATGGATTACACCGGTGTGACGGTACACTTTAATGGAACTTTAATTTGACTCGATGTGCTGAACGGTTAAAACCTTCACACTGGGCAGAAAGTCTGGAGGAAAACCTCGACCAGCAGGAGATGCCTGCATGGAATTCGTTGCATATTCATTGGCATTAGCATACTGATTTACATGTATTAATTAAGAGTATATACTGTTAAGGACCAGACCTGAGTGAGTGAAAGCCTGGAGGGCCGAGTTGAACCATCTCGTGCCTTAATGAAGGAGCTGAAGCCCAGTGGGTCACCCAAGCGGTGGCTGGTTTCGCCACGCTGTTGTTTAGAAGCCCCTTTAGAAGTGGCCTGATTCAACTTCACAGACTTAAATGGCCTTCAAAAATGTTTTTGGACTTTATTCCCAGGCTCAGCGCTTCAATCCCCCCAAAACCCCCCACCCCCCCATCACGAGGCAAACACATAAAAGAGCCAAATGAAGAGAACGTGGGGGGCGAATCGGCAGCGGATGCTTTATTGGGTTTTCTTTGGCAGCGGTTATTTAATCTGGTGCACTGAGCTTCACATAACAGCTGTCAAACCACACTGCCAGAGAGAGAGACAGAGAGAGAGAGAGAGAGAGAGAAAGAATGAAAGAGAGAAAAGACTAAAAGAGAGAGCAAGAGGAAAAAAGAAGGGAAAAGAAATGACAGAGAGACAAAGAAGAGAGAGAGAAATGAGAGAGAGAATGAAAGTGGTATGAGGCAGAAAGAAAGAAGGAAAGAAAGAAACAAAAAATGAAATAAAGAAACAAGAAAAATCAAAGAAACAAGGAGAGAAGGAAGGACAGAGAAGAGAGAGAGAGTGAGAGTATTATTAACGTGAGAGAATGAAGGGCCACTTACTGAAAAGCACCGGATCCCTAAAATCCTTCCGATGATCAAAATAAAGTCTGACAGAGTGAAGAATAGTGCAGACTAACCTTTTTAATTATACTCTGACGTTATAATATATTATGATTAGTTGTCTTTTATAATAAGTGAATGAAAATGAATGAACAGATTCAAACCTCAATGCAAATCAAATGTAATCAATCGTGTGACAAATTTTGCAATAAAATTGCAAATTAAGAGCCATTAATACCCCCCCTGGCCACTTTATTGAAAACCCCTCCTTGTAGCTTGAAGCCCATCTATTGCACTCACCATCCTCTAGCCCTGCATCAGTAGTCAGGTTTTTATATTTTTTGGGCATCCATAAAGTGGCCACTTGATAGCAAGTGTGATCATATTTTCACAGTAACATGACTGACACATAGAGTGGCAACAGAATTTACTTATTAAATCTACATACTAAATACAATCTAATGGTCAGCAGGATGTCCAGCACAGTATGATATGAGCCTTAGCATTCGGCAAGAATTTATTCATAAATTCAGCTTCTGAAGGATTTACATAGAAAAACATTATTCTGCACTCTTCATTGTCAACTCCCCAAGGACACTGAGCTAATTTAGGAAAGTATGCAAATGTTAGTAACCCTCTGCAGCATTACTGTACTCTTTAACACCCCCAACACCCCCAATCCCCTCCACCCTGCGCTGCATACATCAGTGTCACACACGTCAGAAACAGCATGTGATTAAGGTTGGGGCGATAAGTGATTCTGAAAAATCAAAATTTTTATTATTTAAAACCACAAGTGGTCGGAAAGTCTTGGGCAAGAGAGGGCGCCAAAGCCTTGGTCTTGGACTGGAATTAAGAAATATACACACAAGTAGAATAACCAATTAATATCTTCACCCATTCACTCCAAAATAACAGCTGCATCACTTTTATATTAAATTAATGTTAGACCTCTAACTGATTGTAAAGTTCTGAAAATTGATCATTTGGATAATTTAAATCCAGAACAGTATGTAATATGATCAGGGCTGACTGCATTGCACTGATAGATGGTGGCATAACCACAGCAACGTAAACAATCCCTTAGCAGCAGGCTTTGTTTCGCAAGCTTTTATTTTCTGGCAGAAGTCCTGATTGAATTAGTTATTTGATTAGGAAAATAAATTCAGGATATACCATGGTAAAAACTGTGGTGAATGTTAGTGGTCCCTGTGAGTAGGCACCGGGTCAATTTGACAAGCACCATTAGCTAAGTATAGCACTATGGTTAGATGGTTAGATTAAGATGGTTAGATTAAGAAACACAGGACTAGCCAACAAACTAGAATGAGCTCAGACATCTATCCAGTTTAGTTTCATTTGTGTAGACACATTCTTTTAATTGGAGTCATTTTACCACAGGGCAGTCACAGTTAAGTACAATTAAAGTAAAGTGGCCCCTTATAGTCACGTGTGAACACATCACAGCCCAGCACATAGTGTGAACAGTGTGAAATTCTTTCTCTGTATTTAACCCATTCACCAAGTGAAGCAGTGGGCAGCCACCAATGAGGCGCCCGTGGAGCAGTGTGTGGGGACAGTACCTTGCTCAAGGGTCCCTCAGGGGTGCCACTTGCAGTCCTGGGATTCAAACCTACAGCCTTCTGATTGCAGGGGCAACTCCCTAACCACTAGGTCACCAGCTGTCCAAAAATACCACACTGGATGCCTCACGGCACCTATCTCCGCCACTCCGTGTTTGGGGATCAGAACCCGACTCCCTTTTGATCGGAACGGAAGCCATCGGCCCACTCTTCCGAATGGCATTCACCCGTCCCTTAGAATCTACTGACCCATGTTCAACTGCTGTTCACATGGAACCCTTCTCCATTTCCTCAAAGCTCTCATTTAAAGAGACTTTGCAAAATTTGCCCTTATTCTGATCGGTTGGAGGTACCGCTTGATGTCAGCATCTTCCTAAACAACTCCCCAAGTAGAATAGAACAGGAGATATTAGCCCATAAATGACATCAGTAAAAGCTTCCATTCATTAGATTAGGAGATAAGAGTCCATAAACGACCTCATTAAAAATGCTACTGTATGCTAGAAGATATTAGCCTACAAAGGACCTCAACAAATGCTCATATGTGCTATAATAGGAGATATTAGACCATAAACGACCTTAATAAATGCTCCTATATCTTAGAATAAGATGTCAGTCTATAAATATGTCTAAAATGCTCCTGTACACTACAATAGGAAATATTAGCCCATAAATTACATCAGTGAAAGCTCCTATACACTAGAATAGGAGATACTATTAGTTTATGAACAACCTCAATAAACACTCCTGTAAACTTGAATTCAACCAAGGAGACAGAAAGGGCATAAATCTCTCAGTCAGTAGTATATTCATGCAGAAGGCCAGTCTCTCAGTCAGTAGTATATTCATGCAGAAGGCCAGAGCTTCAAGCTAATAACATTAAAACAAATAAGTCTACAGTCCCTTTAGTAAAAACTAAACAAGAGCATCAGTCATTGTCAGTTGCGAGAATGAGCATGTTTTCAGCATCCATATCTGTGCTTATCCATAATTAAATTGTTTCCTATGTATTCCCAGGCTTTCCATGTTGTATTGGGCCTATAACGATCTGCTTCCATAGAAAACAAAAAGCAAACACAGCCTTCCATGTGGTTCTCCATCATCGGTCATCTGTAGAAGCAGCTTGTAGAAATGTGTTCTGCTCGCGTGACTTTAATCTGGGAGATTTTTTGACCCATGGCCTTCTCTTTGCCAGGGTTATGCCAACAGGGCCAGGTTTACTCAACCAGACAAAGAACAAAGAGAAAAGGGGCACCGAAAACCACAAATCACACAGAAACACAGTTCAGAGGAGCTTTTACATTTAAAGTCAAAGTAAAATTTATTGTAAAATTACTGTAATGTGTACAGTAAGACAAGACAGCATGGCTCCAGATTTCACAGAGTACAAAAATACACATGGAATACACATATATAAATAAATTATAATTATGAACTCTGAACTAGAAGAAAATGTGCAATTTAGTACAAGAGTAAATCTTAACAACCAGAAATTGTGCATCAGCAGTCAAGCAGAGAGCAAACAGAATACTGCACTGCAAAAAATGCCCTTCTAGAAATAAGCTTAATATTCCTACATCTGGTCAAATTGTCTTGTATTGAGCAGAAAAATCTGCCAATGGGGTAAGAAAAAAATTCTTGGCAAGAATTCTTA